>JAULKM010134704.1:0-19001 GCA_032355605.1 Rubia tinctorum
AGCAAACACTTGGGAATATCCCCTGTCTCTGTGGACGACCCCGACTTGCCACTATCTACTTAATTGTAGTTAGCAAGAAAAAAGGGCATAAATAGTATCTTTGAGAGGTACATCGACGACCTCCCAATAATCTCTAGGGTTATATTTGTACTTATGTAAAATAGTTTGGGTTGTTTTTGCACTACAAATTATATCGACGTTATATGTGCACTTACTGAAAGTATATAGGGTGTGTATGTGTGTATATATATATAGATTAGATATTTATGGTTTTAATTATATCTTAAGAAATTATATATTTTAACAAGTTATGATTGATTATGTATATTAAAGAATTAAAATCAGTAACATATTGTAATATTAGTATATGTTATGATTCATTATAAATGGTAAAAAAATTATATCGGTGATATATTATAATATTAGTATGTTATTTTTAGATTACTTGAGTTTAGATTAGCAAAATGATTTCAATAACCCCGATTGACAATACCATCTAGAAAGCAAACAATTTCTATTATAAGGTACTTGGGATTTATAAATATAATAAAATATTAATAATTATAGTTAATTATTTTAAATTGTGAATTAAGTTATATTTTTTATTTTCATTTTATGTTATTATTTTTTAGGAATTACTATAGTATTAATAAATATATAAATTTATTTTAAATAATGTATTATGTGTAATTCTCATGTAAAAGTATCCGTCAACGAAATGATCACCTTTAAACATAAAAACTCATTACTTATTTAAATTATAAATTATATTATGTTTGAAATTATCATTTAGAACTGTGCATCGGCACGGGTGTTATCTAGTACTATATATCGGAGCAGTGGAAGTTACTCTTTCTACGTTTTAAACCTTTTTTATGTTGAAATGTTTGCACTGTTAGCCACGGTTGGGAGACCTTTCTTAAAAAATTAATACAAGACTCTCTAAAAGATAATGCATGTACAGAATATACATATACTTTTATATATATATAAAAGTCTTTCTAAAAGAAAATGTATATATGGAATATATATATATAACTTTATTAATCAATAAAAATCAAACATTTCTTCAAGTAAAATATAATATTAATATACTAGTGAAAATTAATTTTAGTATTTACCTCCTAGTTTTTCTCCAAGCAAAACATAACAAAATTACCAAACCACAGAGCTAACTTCTATAGATTCTGGACAAAACAGAAAAAAAAATAAACCCAAAAATAAACAATGAAAAGAAGCTGCAGATATGTAAAAAAATTAGAAGAAAAAAAGCACGGAACACCAGATAAAAAAAAACTCAAATTCCCATTCTCATACTTTTAATAATTGAATCTCTAAACCCTATATTATCTTTAAATCTTGTTTGGAAATGTTGATGGCTGAGAATTTGACATGTGGCTATAGCAAAAAAATCGCCAAACAATTCACGGCCTCAACCCATTTCTTCTCGACTATAAAAAAATTGAAGAGTTGAAGTGACCATTAAGAATTTGAATTAGAAAAAAGAGGTAAGTGCTTATATAATCACCAGTTCTTTGATATCTGCAAATATAGTACCGAGCCTTTTGAAAGTGTAATTTTACCCAAAGTCATCTAAGCGGACAATTGTACTCACTGATGTTCTCGCTAATCTAAGCGAGCACTCGGGTATAAGTTTATATATTTTGGTCAGCCATTGGCACATCTGCACTTTTAAAAAACTGAGCATTATATTTGCACTTTCCAAGGAACCGGAGGTCATCTAAGAATTTTACTCAAGAAGAAAAAATAAATTATATGAGAATCATTGAGTACGATAACCATATTTATAGGAAAATTATAGGGGTTAAGATAAGAAAGTCAACGATTTTGGAGATAATAACGGAACTAAAACTGATCGTTTGAAAATGGAAGAAGGGTAGATCAAAGACGAAGCGGAAGAGGCGACGTGTAAATTGAAAGAGAAGAAGATGATGCGGTCGTGTCCATGAAAAATTGAGAACTATAATTGCGCTTGAGAAATCCGAATAGGTGTGGGAAGAGAAAATAAAAAAAAAGGTCCTGTCTATATTTATATTTTATTAATTAAATACAACTCTATTAAAGGGGCTTAACTATGAGGTCTTCAATCCTTTGGAGTCCTATTCCATCGCTCACCTTGCTCTTACTTATAGAAGGGTCTGAGTGAAATAACATAAGAATTAATAGAGGAAAATATATAATATACCTAGGAGTAGAAAATATAATTATATATTTAATATTAAAAGAGATTTTTTTATACAAATATTATCTTTTGTTAGCTTTAAATTAGTCATTGTGAATTAGTCTCCCTGATTATAGGGATTCTTGGTTGGTAACATACTAGAATCAACTTAGCCTTTCAGTTGTAACTTGTGTACAAATATACCTACTAATCAATGAGAATATCAACTTACCATGAATACTATAATCTTATGTGGTATCAGAATAGCCTATATCATACAATCTCTACGCTATGGTGACCGAATCCTCATTTTCTTAAGCTGCTACCCCAACGATTTCCGCAACTCAAATCCCTTTTCACGGCTTCAGGAGGTGCGTCGGCCAACCTATGAACATGGTAAGATTACTCGCGCCTCTACTCACTCCATTAAACCCAAATTGTATTTTGCCACTAAACATCCCTTATCTTGTGATCCCTATGATCTTGAGCCAACAACTTTTTTGCAAGCTAAACAGAACCCAAATTGGCAACATGCTATGCAATTAGAGTTTGATGCCCTAATGGTTAGTGAGACTTGTGACATGGTCCCAATGCCCCCTACTTCTAATATTGTGGGTTGTAAGTGGGTTTTCAGGATCAAGAAGAAACCAGATGGTTCGGTTGAGTACTACAAAGTGCGCCTTGTGGCAAAAGGTTTCAATCAAGAGGAGGGTGTTGATTACTTTGATACTTTCAGTCCTATCATTATGCTGACACCCACAATTGGCCTCTTCGACAGGTGGACATCAATAATGCTTTCGTTAATGACGACTTGGCAGAGACAGTTTACATGGAGCAGCCACCTAATTTTGTTGCCAATGATCGGTCATCCCATGTTTTCCGCCTCATGAAGGCCCTTTATAACCTCAAGCTCAGGCATGGTTTCAGATACTGACTCAGGATTTACTCCTTCACGGGCTCAAGCCATGCGTCTCAAACAATTCTCTGTTCATCAAGAGACATAGTCCTGATGTGGTTTATGTCTTGGTTTACATGGATGATCTCATTATCATTGGCTCCAATTCTTCCTTCATTGATAAGTTTGCCAAGTATCTCAATTCAATGTTCTCTTTAAAACACTTAGGTGCTCTCAATTTTATTCTTTGGATTAAAGTTCTTTGCGGCTCGTCCGGCCTCCTACTCTCTTAACACAAGTATATCCTAGATCTTTTGATCGAAGAAATATGGTTGGTGTTAAGCCTATATCCTCCCCGGCCGTTCTTGGCTCTCGAATGGTCCTGGGTGGTGATCCTTTTTTCTGATTTGAATCTTTATAGCATCATTGTTGGCGCTTTGCAGTATGTTACTATCACTCATACTGAGCTTTCCTGCTCATTTAACAAGGTTTGTCAATTCATAAGCCAGCCGGCTTAGAAGAACTTCACGCGCACAAGACGCTCCCGCAGAGTCGGACGATGGACGACGGGCGTAGCACGGTATGGATATATAGATCTGGTCAAGCCGTGCCACCATCTGAAGGTGGGACAGGGACGCACAACAAGCAGCTCAGACACAAATCGGTCGGCGACTGAAGCTTAGGCAACAAAAGAACGCGGATCAGTCACGGTCTGATCGGTCAATGCTATTCCGATCAGTCAGCGGTGAGTCATCAGTGCCGTGATGGGTCAACGGCCCCGTGACCAGTCAACGACAATCAGCGACGGTAGAAATGTGGTCCGACTCTCTCCAAGTTTTCCCCTTCTGAAATTCAGGCATAAAGCACATCCTACATCACTTCTCTTTTTAAGTTTGCCTCGATAATCTACCCCCACTCCACGTAATAGCTCAATGTATTACAATATTCGTTGCGTCCGATTGTAGCCTCGGCAGCCTCGTGGTGGCTTTGGCAGAGAGATGATGTGAATAGGTGGTTGACTAACTTTGTTGGTAGTGGTGATATATTACGGGCAACAGTCAAAACAGGGCATGGTCGGTGAAAGTTACATGTCTTGGCCCACTCAATACGGGTATTTCTGTAGTAGTTTGTATTCGTCGAACGCAGCTCTCTAACATACAACTGAGGCCACGTCGGCTTGGAGCACCACATCTACGCTCGAATTGGAGGCCAATGCTCCTACGACGATACTTGCTAATTGTTTACAAAGAAGTTATGTAGTAGTATTACTTCTCAGGTTGTAAGAAGGGTTCATGTAACCTTAATTTCTATATTTGTTTTTATTTTCTAGGTGTGTTGGTCCTTTCGCAACTCCGGCGATATTTAAGTCTTCACTGTTGATTGGAGAAATCAAGCTACAACCTCCAAAGAGGTTCTTCAAAACAAGTACTACGGTGTTGCAACCCAGTGGGGATGAACTTGGCCAACGATGAATAATTATGGAGGCACACAGTACCGGTCTGCTTCAAAATAAAACGGATATGCGCTCGAACTACTCCAACGACGTTGCACAAAAGATTGGAGAAATCCAACAACAGCCTCTCCAAAACAATAGAGGTGCTGCAACACGGTGAATACAGTTTGGAAGGATCGAGTAGCAGACTGCCAATATAGCATGTGGATTTCAATCAGGAAATTGAATTGAAAGGTTCATTTGTGGGAGGCTTACTTCACAGTGTGTGTGAGCCACCACATAGATTATATAGACTAGTTACAGTTGATAGGTAGGGTTTGTATGACCTTAACCTGCCACAATATTGTAACAGTTTTATATTAATGAGAAAGAGAACACTTGTTTTTTTTTTAAAAAAAATCGTGGGGTTTAAAATACATCTCTAGTGAATGAGTCAAAGTTAGGCGTCATTGATATGAGGTTCTTTTCCTTGAAGGTTAAAGTGATACCGTCAATATCTTGCCTTAATAAAATTTGGTCAAACTTTCTTATTTTATTACATTTTTCATTAAAGTGTTAACCATTCAATTATTGACATGTCATACTAAAGTTGTAATTGTGACAGTAGCATTGAAAATTAAAATTTTAAAAAATACCGATTACTAAAATTGTAATTGTGATGGTAGTATTGAATTTTATTTTATTTTAAATATCGATAACTATTCAAAATTCGACAGGTAGAGGTTAAAAATATGGAAGGCTCGCAGGTCATTTGAGATGCTCACATGACATATGATATGATGATTCTTTTGGTAAAGAACGGGACATGTGAGAATTAAAATAGTAATTGGCGGTTGAGAACGGATTAATTTTGGTTTGATCTATGTGAGACGATGCGTTGTCAATTTGTAGTGCTGCGAAGACAAGGTAGGAACCACAAAATTGAAAATTGTGAGGAACTAAGACGAGAGATTATTTTCTTTAAAAAAAACAAGAGATTATTTATGATAGCAACCAAACCCTACCCTAGGTTTTTTAGACATAATTCATTTATTTGTTCCCATGTCCATGTTCTTCCTCTCGTTTTCTAATATTGCTCACCTTCTTTTTGGGAATAATTTTTTAATGTTGACTTCTTTTCCTTTTTGACAAGTTTTAGGCTGTTTTTATCTACTCAATTTACCTTTTAATCTTTTAATACCCTCTCAACTAATAATTCTACTTTTCTAAATTCAAGTGTCAAAAGTAAGTGAGTCAGTGTTAGTAATCCGGGCGGAGTATATGGCAAGATAATCTACCTCTACACTACTATTAACCTTGACCAAGTGAGGGACAGAAATATATTCCTCCATGGAGTATTACATTTGGCGTAAACGAAAACGAAATATTCTTTTAATAGTTTAATATTTTGCACAGACAACGTTGGTGTATTGTTTAAGACCGCGGCCCCGGTGGTGAAGAATGGCAAGTCGGAGGAAGGGATTTTATTAATTAAAAATTCTTTAAAAATTAAAAGTCAGTCAAAGGTTGTATAGAATTTTGAGTTATAGCTAAAATTATCAACTAATTCTTTTAATAAACGAAAAGATAAAGAAACTACTTTCATTTTTACCATTCCCACAAGAGTGTAACAATAAAAAATATGAGGACAAATTTTTAAAATAAGTTTAGGTTGGATGTCAATATTTCTTATTGTAATTATTAATGTATATTTTTCTCAGACACCTGTGATTGACAAATTGATTTTAAAAAACTAAATGTACTCTCAATTCATCGATCAGGCCCGGTCACAAGTATTTAGGGCATAGCACCACTATACATATATTCTACCATTAATTAATTAACCTTTTGTGTTTTCAAGAAAATTAAGTTAACCTTGTGTGTGGGTTCTGACTAATTTAGTAGTGAAACTGTTCTCAAGAAAGCAAAACTCAAAAAGTTAACAGTTTTGTGATTACTTTACTTGAAGCTTCTCTACGAAAATCTTCCCCTTAATTTTCTGCTGGTTTTAATGGGTGCGTTTTAGTAGCAACGTAAAAGAGGTTTTTGCACGACTGAACGAGATTTTGGGATTCTGAATTTTGTGTTGTGGTTCAAGAATTAGTATTGTGTAGCACAGAAGATTTTGGGATCTCCTACAATTTGGATTTTGGCTCAAAATTTTTGGGTGTTGCAAAATCTTATTTGGTATGAGTACTGTTTAGGATTTTGATAATTTTGCTTTAAATCGAGTTTTTCATATATTTACAAATTATTTATATTGTTGCCATTTTTGCAGAGTGAGACTGTTACAGCCTTATAAGTTATCCATATAGTCAATACTTGTCTATGGTTTGGACATACCATCCTAGATATGTACATTTGGAGTTGTATCCGCATTTAAAAAAATATAATCTTCCATTTGTAATCATCTTTGAGGCTCTCCTCAATGCATTCATTTGCTCGTTCATGGTGTTGGGTTTTCTTGTCCAACCCTCTTTGATATTTTTCATTTGTTGGAGCGATTGGTGAACGAATTGCGAAGGCACCAAATTATGATTTGAGTTAAGTGTCCATATGACCCTATGTTTTGGTCGAAAGTGCCAATATGATCCTATAGAATGTGAAAGTGTGATTATAACCCTATGATTTGTTTGAAAGTTCTAATCTAACTCTGACAACCTGAATTTGGCCGGAATTATGTGAATTGACCGTTATACCCCTCATCAAAATGATTAAATTTTCAGAAAATGTCAAAAGGACTATTTTACCCTCATCATTTTTTATCTATTCCTTTAGACCCAACCTCCGTCGTTCTCCATTTTCTTCAATTCCGCGAACCAGAAGAAGACCCTGACTCTGACTCCGTTCTCCATAGCGAAGGTGTCCATTTTCCGGCGCTTGGCTGAGCGGTGCCATATGGTAGTGGATGGTAGCGTAGGGCTGTAGGGCTGGCTATGCGGATGGCAAGCGGGGAGAGGTGATGGTGGCAAAGGATTATATTGAGCGAAGGTGACGAAGGTCTCCATTGAGCAGCACTTGGCTGAGAAGCGCACTACTCCAGATCGGTGAATCGGGTGGTGGTGAATCAAGAGTTTGGAGGTGAATAGGTAAATCGGGTGGTGGTGAATTGGGTGGTGGCAGTGAATTGGGAGCAGTGGCGGTAAGAATCGAGCGGGTGCTAGCAGTGAGAATTGAGTGTGTGGTGGCGGTGAGAGGGATAGAAGTGGGTGGTGGCGAGTGATGAAGGGTTGCGGGATAAGTGGCTGGGCTAGCTGAGGAAAAATGAAGATGGTGATGGTATCGCTAGGGTTAGGGAAGACGGGCTATAAAGGAGGGGTTAAGGAGTGGCGGGGGCTGGCTGAGGAATGAAGATGGTGGTGGTGTTGGTAGGGTTAGGGAAGGCGGAGGGTCATGGGGGAAGAAGTGGGTCTGGACAAAGGGTGGAGGTGGAGATGCGGTGAGATTTCGGTAGCGGTGACGGAGCAGCGGCAGCGGCGGTGGTGTAACGGTGGTAGTGGAACGGCTGTGGTGGAGCAGCTATGAAGAGGATGGAGAAGAATGTAAGGTATTTTCTTCTTTGCATTTTTAGTTTTAATATTAGGTTTATTTTAATCTTTTTTTATTTGGTCAGCGCCGGAAAACTACTAGTCAATGCCAGAATAGTGTCAAAAAGTTATATCAGCACATCTGATGCAAAAGTTAGGGTTACAATAGCACTTTCAGATTTTACAGGGTTGTACTAGAATTTTGTGAAATAATAGAGTCATTTCTGTATTTTACCCTTATGATTTTTATCATGAAATAGTTCATTTCTATATATGGTACAACGAGTGGTTGAGTAGTGGAGCTACTAGAATTATCAATATTATCTAATTCCATGATTAGATATTTAATCCACAAGGTCGTGCATGGTTGTTGGTATTTATAAATCTGATCATGTAAGTCTGCCGAAAACCACACTTGATGAGTAAGAGGGTAATGGGAAAAAGTTGTGCTTAGCTGAGACATCTTCTGATGTGCAAGTAACAAAAGTTTTCTCTGCATGTTTGGTATGTTTTTTTGGATAAGATGTTTGGTAAATTGTCATTGCGTATGTGCCATATAAAGTAACTTGTTCTAAGAGGCACTGATAGGTTCCAAATAACTTTCTAGAAGGGAAATGGTCCACTATATCTACTCGCATATAACATACATCGGTCAAATAATCTAAGTTAATAGCTAATCCCTTCGTCCCATAAATATTTTCATGACGTTCAATAATCATGTTTGACCATTAATATCTATAGTTACATATAACAATTCCACATAAAAATGATATTTAGAAATTATATGTTATAATTAATCTAACAATACTCTCACATGATATTTTTATAATAAATATGTTAGTTTATAATTAATGTCAAAGTTTACAAAGTTTGACTTGTAAAAAGTATATAGACCAATATTTATGGGATTGAGGGATTAGATTGTATCCTGATTTTACAACATATTTACCATCCACTGTTGGTTGCCATGTCCAAATATCAGCATATTGGTTTTGTTGTCTCGACATTGAAATAATTAGATTTGCAACCTCTTCATTGAATATTTCTCTAATTATCTCGGAGTTCCATCTCATTCCATTTTCCTCCATGAGAATGATTATTGTGATATCCTCAGGATAATCAATTGGAAGTGAGGTAGGCTCAGCCGAGTTTTACCTTGGTAGCGACATAACATATTTTTACTCTTGTACTAGTACCAACTTGTATACTTTTCCTTATCCCTTTTAGCAAAAGATTCCTCACTTCAATAATTGATCTCAATTCAAAGGGTGGGCAATAACCTAGATTTGCTTCGAGCATAGATTTTCTTGGATGATATTTTGCCTTCAGCGGTTTAGCTATGGGTGATGTTGCATTGGTTGTAAACTTCCAAGCTTGCTTTCCAAGCATGACCAGATTAAAATGTTTTTAGATCCTTGAAACCCAAAACCCCATCCCTTTTGGGATTACACAAGTTACGTCATTTGGTAATGTATTTTCTTTTTGTTGTCTGAGCTCTCCCACCAAAACTTCATATTCAATTGATATTCCCCCTAGTAGAAAACCTTTGATTAAAAACATGCAATAAAAGGCGAGAAACTTCCTTTAATTAAGACTCGAATGAGGTTCCGAATTCAAAACTCCCTCCCAAGTGAAAGAAGGTTTTAATCAACTAAAGGTGGAACCGCCTTTAATCGTTAAAGGCGGTTCAATTATGAAATTTCCTTTAATAGGATATCTTTATTGGTCCAATATATAAATAGATCTTACTATTTTCTCCCTTAGTTATTTTCAAAAATTAAACTCTCATTCCGCCGCTGAAGGAGTAAACCCATTTCACTGATCAAAATTAGACGCTTCATTCCGCCGCTCTAGAGAACCAGGGTCCCTTCTCTGTCCTTCCGCCTCAAAGCCCTTCTCATCCATCGCAGAAATACTCCGCCTCCACGTCGAAGTCATCCACCTTGAAGCCGCCGATGTTGCTCGCCTCCACTGCTGAAGCTCTCAACCGCTGAAGCCCTCCCCCCACTGAAGCCCTCCCCCCACTGAAGCCCTTCTTCATCGCCGCATCATTTGTTATTTCTGGTTTGAACCGCTCTAACAAACTCAAGGAAAAATTTGCAGGTGTTATTGTATTGTTTACACATCATGTGTTGTTGTTTCCAGATCTTGTTTTGCTTCACTGCCGGTAGCTATTTTTCGGAACCTCAGAAAACAAGTTCCAAATTCGAAACCTATTTCGGATCCTATTTGTTCAACTGCCTTTAATCGAGGGTTTTTCACTAGTATCCCTCCATCCCAGCCGAATCTGCACATTATCCTTTTTAGTATGTCCCTGGAAAATCTGTACTCTTTCCATTTCAGGAAAAGTTTGCAATGCTATAAGACCCAATTACCCTTCAAAATAATATTAAAAAATCCACTTTCTTTTTTCACTTTATTTCTTTCTCTTCACACTTTTTCTCTTTCTTTTCACACTCTCTCTCCACTCATTTTTGCATAATCTCATTCACACTTCCTCTCGACAAATTTTTCTTTCTCACGCACTTTCTCTTCTTCTTCTTTTAGTCATTCTCTTCCAAAATATTAACTTTTCTCTTCCAAAGTGTCATGCTTCTGCAGTTCCAAGTACCTAGGACAAAAATTTCACGTTTTTGGGCCAATGGGGTACTGATCGAGGGAGACGCTAGTGGTGGGTGGTTTCCGAGTGAAGTGGTTGTGGTGGTGGGTTGGGATCGATGCCGACGCGGGGATTTCGGTGGGCTGGCATCAATGTCAATGGGGGAATAATGGTGGGTTAGCCTGAACGCCGACTCGGGGAGAGGCTAGGGAGGAAGAGTGGAGTCGATAGTTGGGAGAGACTGAGTTAGGGGGTTAAGGGAGGCTGAGCTGAAATAAGAAGATAACCGGAGATCTAGAAGAAAAAGTAGGTTAAGACAATTAAAGAAGAAGACGATAAGGGCAACTGAAATTAAAAGTTGAAAACTCTCTCTGCAGATTTCCCTGGGACAGAGGGAGTAGATATTATCGACAAGGGTCTCTGGTAATTTGAAATATAACATTGTATATGTCTGTATGGGTTGTAGAACTGCCCTAATCATAATTTCCTTCCCTTCTTTCATAACTCTTTATACTCCCGTCTTTGGACATTTGTCTAGATCTTAATCAATGATTTCAAGCGAGGATGATTTTGATCTTCCAAAAGCGAATGGTAGAAAAAAAATTCAAGACCTTATGTTTCTAGTATACCCATAATATCCCAAAAAATGATTTCTAGTTTCATTATAAGCATAGGGGCTGAAAGAAATATATGATTTATCAAAGTTGACCCTTTGCCTCGATACCATTTCATACTCTTTTGAAACTTATTTCTGTTGAGCATATTCCCTCATCGTTGCTTCTCCAAATATTAAGGTGTCATAAAACAAAACATGGAGATAGTGTCGGTGTTGAATGAATTATTTTCAAACTTGAGATTTTTTTCCCTAAAGCATATTCGGGAAAAAAATCCCCATAAATGATGAATATGTAAGGCTATAAGGGATCACCTTTTCTTATTCCTCTTGTGGGTATAAGATTACAGAATCTTTTTCCATTTAACATAAGTGATAATTCAACTGAAGATATTCATTGTTGAATAAGAGTTATGAATTCAAATGAAATTGCATACTTCGTAGGAATTTTAGCAACAATGACCGCTCAAACCTATCAAAAGGTTTGCTCATTTCTAACTTGATGGATATATATCCTTTTTTCGCTCAAATGACCCTGATTATAGTGGTGTGATTCACGAGCTATTAAAATATTATTTGATATGAGCTCGTTTGATACGATAGTACTTTACGATTCAATTATAACTTTTTCCATTAGTATCTCTCAGCCAATTGGAGTTTCATTTGGAGATAATGCAATATGTGACATTGCATATGGTGATAGGTCTGAGTTAAATTACTTTAGTAAGCTTTTTAACCTTTGGGATAAGAATCACAATTGTATTATTGATGGAATCAATCATTCTTTCATGATTTGGGAATTGTAGATCTGAGGAAGAAACCTTTTGATCCACTATGTTCCAGTATGTTTGGGGGAAAATGGTGGCATTCACTTTGGACCAGTGGCCTTATTTGGGACCCTTTGCTTTAGCACTTGAAATAATTCTACTTGTGAGTACCTCCTAGAGAGCATTTTATTTGACAGTGACCATAGATTGTATCCATGAGGTTGCTTGGATTATTTTTCTCAATCTTTAGATTGTCTGATGTAAGAAATGTCTAATAATGTAGACAAATAATTGTTTCAATATACCTTGGTACACCACCTTCCTTTTCTATCTTTCACCCCATAGAATCTTTTAGCCTTTTCCTTTTATTGGCGAAAGAGTGAGAAAATCTCGTATTTCCGTCCCTCTATTAGAGCTAAGGCTATTTTACACATTTTCATTTTGCGTCCTCCATATTCATGATTTTCTCTAGTTTCCATTTAACAGTTGAGATATGTTTTTTAGTTGCGGCTGTGATGGCACCCAAATTGAAAACTCTAAATTTCCTGAAATAAGAGTTAAGTTTCCTTTTCATGGTTTTAAAATTCTTTATATGCCCAAGCTTAAAGCTCGGAAGAACATATTTGGATTTTTATCGATAGATCAGAGCCTTTATTGCTCCAACTATTCTTTATCATTTTCTCACAAATCGAGGATTACATCTAAAAGTTTCTGACTAAGAAATACCATTAATTTCTAACAATTAGTAAAAAGCTGCATTTTCTCTTATTTGTTGTAGTATGGTGTGTGGTCAGATCAATGACTGAACAAATGTTTAACGAGGTTGGATAAAGATCAATCTAGTTTGATGTTTCAACCGCTCTATCCAATCTTGCTCTCACACTATGTAGGTTTCTCCAAGTTTGACACCATATAAATATATTTCCATAGTACGCCAGATCATTGAGATTACAAGCACTCAATGTTTTTTGGAAAATTTTGAAGTGCCAATTTGGTTTTCGTTTGACGCTTTCCAATTAATTGTGATGGAAAATTTCATTGCAGCTGTCAATGCATTACCAAGGTAATGTTTATTTAGAGCTTAGGTTTGGGATTTGTTCTCAAAATTGTTTTCGTTTGCACGTGTTAGGTTCGTTGTAGGTACCTGTGCAATGCAAGTGAAACATGTAAATGAATCTTTAACAATGAAATCAATTAAATGAAAAGATTATGATATAACTGAATCATCTATTTTTTTCCAAAAAGGTTCAAGACCGCCTGAATTTTCATGGGAATCAACAAAATTCCTTACAGTTCCAATTGATCTTTTATTTTCAATAATTCAAAGGAGTAACACTTAGTTTCCAACAAACAAAAACAAAATGGGAACGTGCTTTGCGAATTTAACTCTTGAAATGTCTAACCGCAAGAGAATGGGATAATCATCAACAATTCATTTTCCTCGGTGAGACTGGTGTTTTTCAGTCTCCACAGCAAGTCTTGGTGCAGGTTTCCCAAGTCAAAATTAAATCCTAAAGGAAAGATGAAGTATTCCTTTGTTTTTATTTTTTATTTTGCAGTGTCGATGATGTCCTCCTTGATTGCTTTCCTCTTTATTTCTGACGACTTGAATTTTAAAGAATTCGGAACTAATTTTGCATGTTGTTTGATTTGGGAATGCTCTTTAATTTTTGTTCTCGGATGAATTGAACCTCCAAAAGCTTATATATTCAGATTTATTGTAACTCTTTTCATCATCACATTGGTAGTTAGATATTTTGTCTTCTTCATTCGTCCTCCATCTGGCTAATTCAAGTCATCTGAATGTGTAATTTTTTCTTTCCTTTTTCCTACAATTAAAAAAAATCATGTGTTCCTCCTTCGACAAATCACCTTCACCTGTCATTAATTTCAAAGAAAATATTGAATCCCCCCTCCCCCAAATTCCATCTTGATTCAAACCTGGAGGTGATCCCCAACGGAGAAAAACTTGGGGTATGTTTAGTAGCGGCGAAGAAAGGCTACTTCCAATGGGGATGAAGTTTTCAGGCGACTTCCGAAGGTGGCAAATTAGGTGGTTTAGTAGGATTTTACTGAATCTGCACCATATCTGGTTCTGTGGGTTAAGCACAATGGGCTCAGGGTTTTTTCCAGCAACGATTGGAGGAGATTTATCCACTCCTACGTCACCATGTTAGAACTAAGCATCGATGATGTGTGTTTTGTGATTCCACCTATTTCCGTTTGACTTTAAATGTGAACATGAATTTTGTTTTAAGCTAAGCTTGATTTTCCAGCCACTATTGGCTAGTTGGATGGGTCTCATTACCCTATCCCATCTTTGATTAAAGTTCTCCATCTTTTGTGTAATTCTGCACCTCGTTCTTTTTGGTAGTATCTGTACTGCCCACTTCCTCTGGATTGCCCACTTTTTATGTTAAACTATTTTTTAGAATGGCTTGGTTGCTCATTGTCTCCCTGCATGTTTTTCAAAATTATATGTTGTTGTAGTTCTCTTTGCAGATTTGCTACTTCTCTTTATTCTTGTAACCTGCGTTGGTGCTTCACACCTAGCTCCAATTTTAGATTGGAGTGTAATCTTCATATTGTGGTTGATTTCTCCATCCCACCGGCATCAATCTTTCCCTACAAGGAGTGTCATTTGAGAAAGTAAAGAATCTTTCAAAATGTAAATGGAATTTATAAATATTACCACTGTTCTCATTGTTGAAGTCGTGAATTCGTGGTATAGGCTTCTCCACATATAGTGAGATTCTTATTTTCATATCTACCCTCACACATGTGCCTATCTTGTTTTGGTCCACTTTGGTGAACATGCCAAGGTCATTCCTCACAATGATCGCTGCTTCCATGGTTATTAAGGCTGGTTGCACTGAATGAACACTGACCCAGAAGGGGGAGCTTTTGGAATGATACTATATGGAATGGTTCCATCCAATCATTTTCCCTGAGGATTACTAAGAAACTCTCAAATGACAAAAGAAAGTTGTCTACAACCTTCTTCCTATCGTTATCTGAATAGACATGAAATGATACAAGATTTTCCCCATATTGAAACCATCAATTATGCATTCACATCTCCAAACGCGACCCATAGTAGAAATCGTCGATTTCTTTCTTTTATTTTTAAATTTTGGGTCAGAATATTTACCTCTAGAAAAAATTTCTCCCCGGAGATCAGGATGCTCTATTTGTTCTTGGAGGCTTGTCACTCTCAAAAAAATTAGAATTGCATATCATGGGTCGCCAATTTCTCACTCATGGTCATAGTCACAAGATCATCTAGTCGAAAGAGAAGTATGATAGTAGGTTTGTAAGTTTGTGATAGAAAATGAACAAGAGTTAGGAGTATGGTGAATATGTCAATACAATGTGACCTTAATACATTGAAATTTTTGAGTGAAATTTTCAATCAGATTTATGTTTTAATTTTATCAATCAAGATAGATTTTTTCATATTTAAGTTTGCCATTCAAAAAGAAAGAGATAAAAAAAAGATAATTTTCTTGGAAGCTTATCAATAAATCAGAATCAGTGTTAAAGGAGAGGACCTAATAAAAAATACTGAAAGGCGACAATCTGTAAAAGATCGATTATTTACAAATATACAATTATATTACCATCTTGACACCCTCCTATCAAGATCAAATGACAACATATCTATTGCAATAAATGCAGGCATATAATCTGGAATAACTTTAGTAGTCATCATACATCTCAATGATTATAGTTTATAGAACTGGGTCTCCATCGTGAATTTAATTTATAGAGCCGCTGCTACAAGGCCAAGTGTCAAGTACAACTGGTAGCCTCTTACCAATTAAATATATTATTTCCCCCAGTCTATCTCTTCCACCTCACTCTAAGAGACCACTTTTTTTCTCTTCACAGAGGTAAGAGACCACTCTCCACTATTCATAGATCCCACTTTATTTTATCTATTCTACTCATTAATTTTACCATTAACATTAAATCTAAATAAATTTGTCCACCTAAAATAAGTTTAATGTGAAATTTAATAATACATTATAATATTTAAAATTGAATTTTGTTTTTTCAAAATTTATTAAATAATTGGTTTTTGGTTCTTTTATATATCGTCCTTCGTTGTAAAAAATAATTTCATTTCATTTTTTTCAAAAAATATTACTCCCTCCATCCCACTTTAAAGTTCCGAATTACTTTTTGCATAAACTTTAAGACAAGTCTATGTGACATCTTTTTAATGGGTGATAAGAGTGGTCATACCTAAATTAAATGAAAGGAAGAGTTATGACCACATATTTATGACTAAATGTAGAAAATTTAGAATTAGAAAGTTTATTGTGGGATGGAGGGAGTATATATTTTGTGAATTTTTTTTCCAGATTTTAGAACAAAATTACAGATTTTTTAAAAATATTTTACATATTTCAAAATAAATTTTACAAATTTAAATTTTTTAGATTTTACCAAAAAACAAATGTTGGGACACGTGGCCCAATTAGAGGGTGCCACGTGTCACTCATGCGAACCAAAAAATGAACAACACTCAGTGGGACACGTGGCCCGGTGGCAGGCTGCCATGTGTCCCAGGTGGAAACAACAAAAGGTTCCACATTTGAGCGGCCCGACGAGCTGACAATCTTGGTCTCTTGTGTGGTCTTTTGCTAAGAGGCTAATGAGTGGTCTCTTAATAAGAAACTTGTTGGTATGCCTTGAATACGTATTAGCCGCTTCGACGGGTTGGTACGGTATAGCATGTCCTCTGTCGGGTTGGTACTGTATAGCATGTCCTCTGTTTGGACTACTATTGACATTCTGTCTTCTGCTCTGGTTTAGGCCAAAATATTTTTGGGCCCAAAACCATTAGCGTTTAAGGTGGAGAGAACTTTATATATAGTGTCTCGCCCTTTTATTGTAACCCTAAGAAATATGATTGGTAGAGATAGTAAATCTGTAATTATTGTCTTTTCTCTCTAGTGGAATCTGATCTTGGTCGATCGTGGATGTAGTCAATTGGTAAACCACGTAAATTCTCGGTGTTTTATCTTTCGCTTTTTTTTGCTTGTTCTTTCTCGGGTATTCCACACAACAAACTGGTATCAGAGCTTCTGGTTAGATCTGTGGTGGTTCTATAAAATTTTGGGTTTATCAGATCGGGTTGGTCGGATCTGGGATGGTCGGATCTCTGATCTGATCGGAGAGAAAGATGGTTGCGCTGAACGTGAAGGTAGACAAGTTTGCTGGGAAGAACAACTCCAGTTTATGGCAGATCAAGATGCGAGTTGTGTTGAAGCAACAAGGGTTGTGGGCGCCGCTGACGAACGATTTCTCTGTCGTTGGCAATTCGGACATGGTGGGTCTGGAAGAAAAGGAGCATTCAACGATTATACTGTGTCACGTGGATGAAGTCATCACTGAGGTCTCGGATCAAGAGACCGCTGCGAAGCTGTGGTTGAAGTTAGAGAGCTTGTACATGACAAAGTCTCTGACGAATAAAATTGCTTCTGAAACGTCAATTCGGTCTCCGAATGCAGGAAGGTACACAACTTAGAGATCATTTAGAGTAATTGAATACTTTGTTATTAGAATTGCGAAATATAGATGTGAAAATAGATGATGAGGATGCTGCTTTGATATTGTTATTATCTCAACCACTTTCATATGAGAACTTTGCTCAGTCATTTATTGTCTGGAAAGATTCTGTGTCTTTGGAGGAAGTTAGATCATCTCTTCATAGCAGGGAGTTGCGTAATAGTGCTAGCAGTTCAGGAACAGATAATCAAGCCTCTGGTTTGTTTACTAGTTGCGATAAGGGAAAGGGAAAGGGAAATGACGGAAAGAAAACGGGCAAGAAGCTGAAGGTTCCCAATCCTGGTGATCTCTGTAGGTTCTGTAAGGAGAAGAGACATTGGAAAAATGAGTGTCCAAAGAAGTTGATGATGAGGCAATCAGGAAACAAATCAGGTTCTGTTGTTCTATCAGAAGGAGATGCTGATTTAGAAGAGGATATTGCTCTGATTGATGTTGGACACACTCATCACTCCGATGTGTGGTTCCTAGATTCTGGGGCATCCTACCATATTTGTCCAAGGAGAGAGTGGTTTTCGATTTATAAGAAGACAGATGGTAGCATTACTACGACTAATGGTACTGTCTGTGAGTTAGTTGGTAAAGGCTCGATCAAGATCAAGATACATGATGGTAGTTTATGTACTTTGAACGAGGTTAGACACGTTCCATCGATGACGAAGAATTTAATTTCTCTTAGTATGCTGGATAGAAAGAGTTTTGTCTATTCAGGGAAAGATGGAGTTCTAAGTGTCTGCAAGGGTTCTAAACTGGTTCTGAAAGGCTTTCTGTATGGTACTTTGTATCTTCTACAAGGTTCCATGGTTATGGATTCGACTAATGTTGCATCGTTAGAGGTTCACTAGGAGGATATGACTAAGTTATGGCATATGGGGCTTGGTCACATGGGTGAAAGAGGGATGCAGATTTAGTCAAGGGATGATCTTCTTGGTGGCCACAAGGTCAAGAGTTTGGAGTTCTGTGAACACTATGTCTTTGGGAAACTACACTGCAGCAAGTTTCCAAAGGTTATTCATAGAACAAAAGGCACGCTATATTATATCCACTCTGATTGTTGGGGGCCGTCTCGAGTTGAGTCGTTGGGAGACCACAAGTACTTTTGTGTCTTTGATTGATGACTACTCCATAATGACTTGGGTTATCATGATGAAACATAAAAGTGAAACCTTCATGAAGTTCAAGCAGTGGAAAGCTTTGGTGGAGTACCAAACAGGGAAGAAGATCAAGAGGTTGCGAACTGATAATGGTCTGGAATTCTGCTCGTCTGAGTTTGATTAGTTTTGTAGGGATGAAGGGATTGTCCGACATCATACAGTCAGGAATACGCCACAGCAAAATGGTGTAGCTGAGCGGATGAATCAGACATTGCTGGCGAGAGCGAGGTGCATGCTCTCGAATGCTGGGTTGGATAG
>JAULKM010134712.1:0-19001 GCA_032355605.1 Rubia tinctorum
ATCGTTGCACCGCCCCCAATCCAAATCCACCCACCGCTGGATCCAGCTGCTTAACCCCCCACAATCTTCAGAAAACATAGGTCATTTCAATCGTGCCGCCGCCGTGTCCCACTGCCTAGAACTATTGGAGTTTGCGCACGAAGATGAACAGGGGTCTCCCACTGGATACGAAGTCGAACAGGGGTCTCTCGCTGGAGACGAAGCTCATGGCGGCGACCCTCCATCCACTATCTGCCACATCCATCAAGTTTGTCAGCGTCCACCCCTCATCCACCAAGCTCTCCCATCATCTACCCCCTCCCCCCACCGTCGCCGCGTGCCACCACATCCACCACCACCCCTCTTTGGTTCCTGTCACCACAGCTCCCACCGCATCACCACAACCCCGATGTCACTCCCATCCTAGCACCAGTGAAAACCCTAGATCTTCCTCCACTCGCCTCCGTCCACTCTCCCCGTCGCACTCCACCCTAGCCTCGCTGTCGCACTCCACCCTAGCCTCGCTGTCGCACAAATTTGGCGCCGCTGTCTAACCCTACATCCACTTCACTCTCACCTCCATCCGCTCTATCGCTGCTACTAATGCTACATTCGCCTCTCTCTCACCTCCATCCGCTCCTCTCTCGCTTTTTTCGTTGACGAATTTGACATGGTGGTAGTGGTGGAAAGAAAGGGACACAGCGGTGGTGGTGGAAAGAAATCGAGAAGAAAGGGATCAAGAAAAGGACGATGGCAGATTCCATGAAGCTCATGGGTATAATGGGATTTTTTTATTTGATTTAATTTTTGAATATTTTAAATCAGGGGTATAATGGTCATTTCACCTATTTCCAACCAATTTGTCAATGATTACCAGTGTTATTTTTGTAGTTTCATATTTTACAAGGTCATTTATGCATTGTCGACCAAAATATAGGGTTAAAATGCACTTTTCTCTTTTTAAATTGATGATTACATTTTATAATTGTCACATATGTTTGTAAATTAAACAGTGTTGAATGTTTTTCATTTGAAAAAAAGCAAAAGTTATGCAACTTTTCTATTTTTATGTTGACGTTTTATGTGAATAGAATTTATATGGATTCGATTGAGGAATTTTATGCACATAGAGAGTTATTAAAGAAGAAAGGAGGGGCATCTTCTTTCCCCCCTTCTTCCCATCATGGAGATGGGGGAGATGGGGAAACTGTAGATTTTTAATTTTTTAATGTTTGTGATATTAAATAAGTATGAATTTGTTTCCATATATAAGTATTGTTTTTCAACCTGATAGATTAGATTATTGTGTTCATGATGATCACTCAATCTAATTATTCAAGTTGATGTATTTTGACCGATATAATTTTATAGATGCTATTTCATGATTTCAGTTGTGTTTTATTATCAGGATTTATATTCTTGATATGTGTTTTTTAAGGTATTTACAATTTGGAAAACATAGATCGTGGTTTGGATCAAGTTGTGTTACAGTTATTGAAGATCAATATTAAGAGTAGTGATATTGATGCGTGATACGCTTCTCTCTGCCAAGTGGTCATGATTTTCGAGGCAAGTGAGTTAATATCTCTGAGGTCGAGGTTACCATTTATATTGGATCTCTAATTTGTAATCCTACAGATAATCAATCTGGTTGACATGTAATTTGAGTATTCTTACAATAGATTGGTCACTGCTAGAGGCCGCTATTTAAATTGAATGTCAATTCCAATTATTTTAATCGATATTTGACATTTTTCTTGACATGTTTGAATGATTGATTTCAAAATTAAAAGGAGGGAGAATGTTCAATCTAATTTTTAAAAAAATTTACAGATAAAGTCCGAATAGTTTTTGAGATCTTTTTTAAAAAATTAAATATAAAAATCATTATAAAAAAATATCTCAAAACCTAAATAAAGGGGAATGTATGAGAGTGTTCATTCTATTTATAAAAAAATACAAACTAGTTTTTATAATTTTGTGAATCTTTTAAAATTAGAGATGGCATCCATTGAGCTAGTTTAAACTTTAAACAGAGACATTTCTGCAATTCTTTCTCATTCCTCTGCACATTTTCTCTCCATTGGAAAATAATTGAGGAAGGTCTCCACAGGAGATGTGAAGAAGATATGTAGAAAAATCTCTGCCTAAAGTTTAGACTACATAAAATAAGACTTTTTGCCAAAACTAAGTCTAAAAATAAATAAATTATTAAGTGTGAGTCTCCTGACAGATGGTCTGTCCATACGTTTATGTACTCCACTATATATTTTTACTGTATTTATTAAATTACATACTAAATTTAGAAAGTTAAAATTATTTTTTTATATTATATGTTTTTATCTTTTCACATTCAAATACATATTATTACTTGTTTTAAATTTTAATAAAATATTTAAATTTGGCAAAGTTTTGGGAAATACCATCTTTCCATAGGTTTATAGAAAGATTGAGTTTAATTATAATAATAAAAAGGTAAAAGGTTTTAGTTGCAATATAAAATTTTTTATGCAACGTACAGTAGTTAATTATAAAGTTTATGACCTAATTAATGCAACCCAAAAATTATATTTTCATTTCTTTAAATTTATAGTTAAAACTTTGGTGTTTCCATGACTTATGCAAATGACGTCTTTCAAGAGACGAACTCTTCAAATTTTATAAAGAATTACAACATTTAAAATAAAAAATACAATGAACTATACATAAACTTATGGACGAGCCGATTTTCCTAGGATTTTCTTAATTATTAAATATATCTGACGGAAAATTTACTTCCAAATAAAATTTCTTCCAAGTGAATGGAAAATTATCGACAGGTACAGTGGAATCTCAAGCAAAGGTTCATGAGAAAAGTTTCTTTCGCATGCATACCACGATATTATTTGTTGGGCAATATCAAGAAAGGGATTTTTTTTTTTATTTAGAACACATCATGAAAAGGTTCATGGGATGTTGGTGATAATATAATCGTGCGTATTTTCCAAATCATTGCTCTCCATACATTCGCTACCTTACATAATTTAATTTTTATCATAGTCCACAATTAGTGGTCTAATCGGACTTCTTTCGTCTCCCCTCTCCACTCTCCACTATTTCTCCACCCAATCGAATTGATGAGCACGATCCAGTGCTCCCTTTGATTTCTTAACAATAATTTCTTTTTTTCTAAAAAAATTTAAGACATGTTTGACAATCGATAAATTTAATTTAATACAATAATGAACTATAAAATTTTACTTTTCAGAAACTATATGTTACGGAAAATCCAAATAAACCTAACATGACGTCCATTATTATGTGCAATTAAAGTTATTGATGGTCAAACATGCATTGAAATTTTTTGCAGTCAAACAGATACAATGTTAGAAACGGGAGGGAGTACAAGTATGTACGAACAACCAACTTTGGTCCTCTAATTTTTTAAAATTTCACCACAGGTTACTATTTTAATTCACAAAGTCTTGTTTTATTCATCCTAAATCTTAACTCAGGGTTTATTATGCAATTATAAGAATTTTCATTTGAAATGAGATTTTTTTTAAATATGCTGATAAATTTAGGGATCTACTGTGCAGTTATCAAAATACTATATTTATCACAAAAATATCATATATTTTTTCATTTTATTTCCCCTCCTCTGGTCGGAAACCGCCTTCTCCGATTGGAAACCACCTCCGGCCGACAGTTACCGCCAAGTTACGTCGGATTTTAGGTGGTTTTCCATCGGATTTTTTATGCCTCCGCCGAGCTCTCTGTCCGACGAATTTTCGTCGGTGATTCTGCCTGCGCTTCTTCTTCTTCTGGTTTAAATCATTCAGGAAATCGACGTTGAGATCTGGAAATCGACTATATACTCAGGCGATTTACCTGAGTTGAGATCTGGAAATCGACGCCAGCGACGCCTCCGGATTCGATGACCTAAACTACTGGATTCCGACGTCGCCGCAGAAACTCGGCGATCTAAACTCCAGATTAGACTACTATCTATATACTCAACAAAGCAGAAACCACCAGCCTCCAGATTCGACGACATAAACTCTAGATTTGACGATCCGACGGTGACGTGCTTTGCGATCAATGTTGCTAGCAACGCAAACGACGTTCCCGGTGGCGGTTTCTATGGTTGGAGAAGAAGACTCAAGTGATCGCATTTCGGCGGTATTGTGCGGTTGACGTTCCAGGCGAGATCCACGTACGACATGGAGAAGAAGGAAGCGCGTGCAAAACACGCGCGAGACATTGACGGTGAACGATGGCGGCTGAGCTTTGCTCATGAGAGGTGAGGTTTAATATTGTGTGTTATTTTTTTCAAAGACTTGTGAATGTTTCATATATACTTGACTGGGCTTGTAAATAATGATTTTTTGGTCTAGTGATTAGTACTCTTGTTGCGGAGGTTGAAAGTCTAGAGTTCAAATCTCCTTCTGACCTTCATTTTGGAGGATTAATGTTTTTGATGTACATGCTGAGATTTAATACTATTTGACAGAGAGTATGTTGAATAATGAGTCTTTGGAGTAGTGGTTATTGCTCTAGGTTTTGAGGTTAGAAACCTAGGTTCAAATCCCACTAGGTCCTTTTTTGAAGAATTTTTATTCTTCAAAAACCTAGGTACTGTGGATTTTTGTTCATGTTTGTAAATTTTTTCTCTTATGTTGATATTTTTCATTATTTGGGTTACTTTTTATTGATATAAGTTGATGTTTTTTGGTTTTTTTGTTGATATGAATTGATATTTAAAGTTTTTTTTATTAAAAATTCTCATGTTGATGATTTTCATTTTTTGGCTGAGCTTGGTTATAAGAATTGATGTTTGTAGTGTCATTTATCTTATGTTGATATTTTTCATTTTCTGGATGAGTTTCAGGTGTTAGGAGTCGATGTTTGTAGTTTTTGGTGATATTGATTGACATTTGTAGTTTTTTCATTAAAAAAATTGTTGACGTCTTATGATTTTTTGAGTGAATAATTTTTACTCTTGAGGTATCATAGTTTTTTGTTGATGTTTTTAGTTATTCACATGTTGATGTTTTTCATTTTACGAGTGAGTTTCAGTTGATATGAGTCGATGTTTTGTAAAAAACAAATTTGGTTATATGGGTTGATATATTTTTGCCTTTTTTTCTCATGTTGATATTTTTCATTTTCTCATTGATGTTTGTAATTTTGGGTGACATAGGTTATTTTTTGTAGTATTTTTTTCTTATGTTGATGTTTTTCATTTTCAGGGTGAAGTTTAGATGATAGAAATTGATGTTTTTTTACCTTTTGGTAGATATTGGTTGATTTTTGTAGCTTTTATTAAAAAAACATTGATAGTTGAAGTTTTGTTGATGTTTTTAGTTAATGTTTTGTTAGTTGTAGTCGGCATTTTTTCAATTTTTATTTTTATTTTTATTTAAATTTTTACATTTTATTTGTTTTTAAATATATTTCTTCAAATTTTTAGTCGATATTTTATAATTTTTCGTTGATATTATGTTATTTTTTGCTGATGTTTTATAAATTTCAGTTCGATGATCATATTGATTTTTTGTATTTTAAAAATATTTTAAATATTTTTTGGAATGTTTTTGCAGATTGCAGTTGTCCAGAAAATGATAGGAAAAAGTGGACAAAAAAGCCCCTGTAAAAATATTAGCGATAGGTCTCTGCAAAATTATTAGAGATAGGTTCCTGTAAAATTATTAGATCATTGAAGCTAGAATATAGTTAGAATTGCATAAATGTCTCTGCCTAAAGTTTAGGCTGCCTCACAAGAAACCATGTATTTTAAATTTAGCTTCTTTTTTTTAAATAATTGTTTATAGGTTCTGAAAAACACCCAATTACAATTATAAAAAGTGGAATTGACATCTATTACAAGAATATCTAAGTTGAGTCTGTCTCCCGCGAAACCATCTTACCATAAGAACAAGGAGTAGAGTGAAAATAGTGAATTGGCAAATCAAATTCGGGAGGTTAAGCTACAATTATATTTTTCTCGATGCCAGAATGAAAAACGCAAAAAAATGGAGAATCATTCTGCAAATAAACAAAAATAAATAACAGAAACATACTCATCTCCATCTCGCATTCTCCACCGTTGCTGCCTCGCCTTCACCCCGTCAATCCGACGTTTGTTTGCTACGTTCATCCTTCGATTTCCGGAAACCTACCTCTGAAATTGGTCCCTAAAATCGATTGTCGGAAAATCTACCTCTGTTCACAGAAATCAATCGCCGGATTCCTACACTTCGTTAGTTATTTGCAACCGAGACGATTGTCTAAGTCGATAGAACTGGCCTTGTCCATCAGGTGATGTGCATTCTTCAGGGTGAATCTTGGATGCTAGACATCCCTTGAGCTCTTTCATAGCTGGTGAGCTCAACATTCATTCTCGAATCTGATACAACACTTCCCTCTGATTGAGCTAAGGTTTCATTCTCCGCGTTGCTTGTCAAATTCCTTGATTCATAGCTCACCCCTCTCATCTGCCCATCGCTTTGATGAAAGGTTGAGGATTTTTGCCGGAGCCTCCCACCTGGGGAACTTGAATCGGTTGCCTGCTTATTGTGATGCCTTCTTGTTCTGCTAAATGAATTGGAGGAAGGAGCCACATGAGACTTGGATCTTTTCTTTAAATAAATATTATCAAACTAAAAGTAAATAATATCAAATAAAAACTCTAAATCATTAAATTTAATAATATACTAAAATAGTTAAACATCAAAATAAAAGTAACTAAACATTAAAGACACGTCAAAATAGTCCAACATCAAATAAAATCACTAAAAATACACATCGAATTTTTAATAATTAAACATTAATTATAAATAATCAAACATCAAACATCAAATGAAAACATTAAAAACATCAATATTAAAATTTAAAAGATCAATTCACACCATTGAAACATCAGGAATAATCAAATAAAAATCTAATATCCAAAAATAAGAAACATCAATGTCAATTTTTAAAAATGACATGAAGAAAAATCGACACATCAATCAAAAAAGAAAATTTAAGTTAAAACTTCAAAATTAAGATTGTAAAATATCTCAAACTAGTGTTGAAAATATACATTCCATTGTTGCATTTGAAATAAAACTACTTTGATGTTTCACTTCTATCCACTAATGTTATTATTTTTTACATAATAATTTACACTAATGATACATATCACTTTATATATATTATGGATGAATAAGAATAAAACATCAAACACTGATAGGTTAAAATTGAATGAATTCAATGAATCATCACTGGCAAAACAAAATATATAAAATTAGCATATAAAATTGGAAACATTTAATTTAATTTTTACGTCAACCCGTGAAAATGTCAATCTCCATAACTGTTGAACCATCAAACATTATTCATTACAGAAGGGTTCAATTGCCCTAAAAAATCGTTAACATAACAACTGAATCAAATCAAACTAATACATCAATAACAATCAATCACCCCAACACAAACAATCAACCATTATAACTGAAAAATCAATGTCAAACAATACACTCAAACAATCAAATTCTAATTTTTCCCCTGATTTGTTTCTCTTCGAAGCTGGCTTTTTCACGGATTTTTCTTCTCCTGCTGGTTTTGAAGAGGTCAACTACGGTTCTCTGTTCAAGGAACACATTCAGGATCATAGCTCTTCATGCCATTTTTTAATTAACTCATCAATGACATCGTAGAGCTCTGACTTGGAAAGTATTCCCATAAAATAATATAAAGCATCACATACAGTAATAAAAATATCAATATTTGTAATTAAAACATCACAATAGCACACATAACATCACTGACATCTACATTGAGAAACATCACCTACAGTATTTAAAAAGTCAATCTCAAAATTTAAAAACAGCACGCTAAAATATCAAACAACAAAACTAAATATCATTGTGTATTTAAACATGAAAGCACCACAAGTATCAAACACTAAAATTAAAACATTATACCAACACACATAACAATACTTAGAGATCAAACACGAAAGATCAAAGATAGAACCAGAAATATTAACAACAGTATCTAAAACATCACAACTGAAGAAAAAAACGTATAGTTCCTATTTCCTTCTTGATTGCAGCATAAGTGGGCAAGTATTCTCAGACATCTAAGAAACAGCAACAACACAAAAATTAGCACAAACCATAACAAAACCCTAAGATATTACACTCAATCAAAATAACAAAACTAAACATCAATTGCACACTTAAGCATGAAAACACCACAAACATCAAACACTGAAATTAATTCATCACACCATTACAGATAATAATACTTAACACCTAAGCATTAAACATCAAACAGAAAAACCATAAACATCAACAACAGTATCTAAAACATCACATATGTAAAATAATAAAACTTACAGATCCTCATTCGTTCTTGATTGCAGCAACAAGGGGCAAGTGTTCTTAGACATCTAAGAAACAAAAACAACACAAAAACTAGCACAAATCGTAACAAAACCCTAAGATATCACACACAATCACATATGAACATCAATTGCACACTTAAGCATGAAAACACCACAAGCATTAAACCCTGAAATTAAAATATCACACCAGCACAGATAACAATACTTAAAACATAAACATCAAATATCAAACATAAAACCAGAAACATCAACAACAGTATCTAAAACATCATAACTGAAAAACAATAAAACTTACAGATCCTCCTTCCTTCTTGATTGTAGCAGTAGTGAGGCAAGTCTTTTTAGACATCTAAGAAACAACAATAGCAACACAAAAATTAGCACAAATCCATAAGAACAATTCACCAAACACAAAAAATAGACAAATTCCCAAATATTAACACAGTGAACAACATAAACGCTAAAACACACAATAAAATACGATTGAACTACATAATAAACAAAACCCAAAAAATAAGTACAATAATATTCAGTATAACCTACACAAACCTTAGAAAATCACATGAACCAAAAAAATTAAACAAAAATTAAAACAACAAAATATGCATAAAAATCATAGCGAAGACATTAAATTCGAAGATAAAGACAAAACGAAGGTTGAATTGTGTTAGATCACCGGAAATCGAAGGTAAAACCAAAAAATTACCAGAAAATGAATCACTTCACACAAAAAAATATAGTAGAAAATGGAGAAAATGTGCAGTAAAATCAAAGGAAATGAGTAATTGTTTGCTGTTGAAATTTGTAACTTGAATAGAAATGGGGAGAGAAGTTGAGAGCAGTTGAAGAAGACAAAAGGGAGAGGTGAGAGAAGAAGATAAAAGATTAATATTTATACCTAGAAATAAATGTAAATTAACAAATTTCACATCCAACCCTTGAACTTTTTAAACTTAAAGTTGAAACCCCACTTTAATCCTTGGTTTCGCTGTAAGACGGTCTTATACAATATTTTATCATCTGAGTTATATGTTAATGAGAAAATAGAAATGCTTCCTTTATATGAATGGTTATAGATGGTAATTTAATTATTTGAATATTTTTTTAAAGGTTATAAATGATAATTTCCTTATAAACATTAGTTTCCTAATCATGTTGATTTTAGTTTGTAGCCACATATATTGTAACTGTCATGATTGATAGGATGTGTTATCGATTAGATATCAGTGTGCTTGATTAAGATGATCATTCATATTATATTTAATAAAATTTCATGTTTGATCATGGTAACAGAGTTGGTTCGATCTAAGAACCCACTTAGTTTTTCGGGGGTTAATGAACCTTTAGCCAATTTCTACCGATTGGCGCCATGGCAATAGATCACCCCATGTCATGGTTATTTTCTAGTTCATTGATTAATCTCTACTTATTTTATTTACTCCTAAATTTTTATTACCCTGACCGTGTTCGTGATTCCAAACCTTTATCATGGATGAATCTTTCATGAATACCACTCTTACTGAAATTGAATACCGTTCTATTGCCGCCACTGCAGCTACTACTAATGAAGTTGAATTTCTCGAGGTGGTAAAGAATTTCTCCAAGAAGCATCTCTTCATATCCATCTAGCTCGTGATATACACAGGAGGCAATTAATACAACCAGTCATTTGCATCATTGCGCAGTGAAAAAGGAAAAGATCGTTTGTTGTAATCTTCCTTTAAGACACCTGAGACTTCATGTTGGTGCAAACTAAATGGAATTTCGGAGAGGTGCTTGTTTGGATCCTCTCCGGCCATACCATGAAAAGTTAGCAAGCACAGGATCATGCCCCGACTTGAGATAACATGTCATATTGGCAGGTAAAGGTGGAAAGAAAATGCTGAGGGGTTGATTCTCAAGATTCGGAGCCATTTACTCCCTGAGAGTTCTGTTATCCTCTGTCACTGGTATCTCACCTTCAATATCAATAAGTTCCCACGTAATTTCCTCGTCTGCCATCCTTTTTCTTCTACGTCTACATGTGGTTTGAGGTAAGAAATGTAGTGGTCCTAATTTGTGGCACAGGTACGTAGGATAAACAAGGAATAAAACAGTACTTATCCTTAAACAATCACGATCACACACATGAGAATACTTGAAGAAAGCAATAAGAGCTTAACAAAAAAGCTACAAAAGCAATGAAATAAAATCTACTCAACTAACTCACTATGCTAACTATCAAATAAAGGCACCCTAAGTCCTCAGCATCATCAAAAAAAATTGGTGAGAACCCGAGAATCATTAGAAAACTCAGAGCCTAGCGACCAAATAACAAGATTTATATTTTTCTCTCTTGCTTACTTCTAACTAATAAAGAGTAGATAACGGCAAGTTAGGGTGTCTTCCACAGAGATATAGGGGTTTAAGACACAGCTTTGTAAAGTTCACACTCGGGCTTCACCCCCTAATATGTGTTAGGAGTAGAAAACACGGGGGATTTTCTTATTGAAATAATGAAATTACTAATTACGAGCATGAACTACAAACACAAGATAGATATATAATAAGAATGACTTTGGGGGTATTTTCATCACTCTATTGATCTATAGACAATGACGCTAGACTTATATTCACATATGAACAATAAACTATTATATGTTTTATCACTCGATGTGAAGAGGTTGACTCATCAACAACTCCCACAATGACTAATATCCCGGTTCCACCCCCTCCTAAAACTCTCACCTCCTCCCTTTATAGCTTAAAGGGTGCTAAACCAACTGACCCTTTCTAGCCCTTATTAACTGGTTAATAAACCCGAGACCGCGTAGTAAATTGAACATGGTAATAGCATGGGTCGCCTAGACCTCCACCAGGAACACCCACTACAACGATATATGCTTTTACGACCAAGAGCATTAGTATCATATTATTACCCTTTAGAATTTGATCTGGACTAGTTTTCTACAAACACTTGATATGGCTTTCGAAGCTAAACTAAAATTCCAACTGGATATTAATCAATGCCCGACAGTATGTGGTCAGGTCACTCCCGTATCATTCATAGCATAATTCATTTAAGTCCTCTAGCCTAATCTAATCAAATAATCAACAATGTTACCTAGTTGTTACTGCTAAACACAATTTTCACATTGACCCTTGGTCAAACCTGACAAAAAGACAAAATACTCCCCAGTTCATTCTCATGCCTAGATCATGCATTGAAATCAATTAGTTCTACATCCTAACATTAAGCAAGCATAATCATAAACATCAAAGCCCAAGTAATAATAATAAAAGCATAGATAGATGAATCTAAAAGTCTCACATGTCAAGATCAAAAAGCATTTACAAATGCTCCCAAGTATATATTTAAGCTACAATGATCAAACCTATGACATTAATGAGTTTAAAAGACACTGATTTAGAGATATGAATGAAGAGAGAGAGATAGAGAGAAATGATTATTTCTAAGTCTAAATCCACCTCCATATTTTCTCTTATGAATAAAGGTCTCTTCTTATAGTAGGATGAGAGAAAAGGACCCATAATCCGCTAGTCAAACTCTAGTAAGCAGGGTGGCACGGATTATGTCTTACCGACCGTGCATTTTTGCATGATTTTTTCGTTGCAATGGGAAGTTTTCTGAGAAATACAGACCATGTGGATATGCTCGACCCTTATACAGTATGTTCCTAATCAGCTTCCGAGCGCAAAGTTTGGATTGTGTTGTGTCCATTTTGGCCTTGTCTACCTAAATTCCTTTAGAGGAGACAACATGTCCTAACACAACCTCTTGTGCAACCATAAAGTGACATTTCTCATAATTTAACACAAAATTAGTATCAACGAAGCGTTTAAGCACTTGTGCTAAATTATTCAAACAATTATCAAAGCTATTACCATGAACGGTGAAATCATTCATGAATAATCCAAAAAACTTCAAAAAATTCCAAGAAAATGCTTACCATACACCCTTAGAATGTCGCGGGGGCATTACATAGCCTAAAAGGAATACGCCGATATGCAAACATACCAAAGGGGAACGTGAATGTTGTCTTATTTTAATCTTCCGGTGCAATGACACTTGAATGTAACCCGATTACCCATCCAAAGACACAATAGAAGGGGTGGCTAGCTAGCCTCTCTAGCATTTGGTCGATGAGTGGCAAAGGGAGTTGGCCCTTCTTAATCACCGAAATTATCCTCTGGTATTTGATGCATACATGACCCATTTTAAACACAAGTGGGAACCATTTCACCTCTCTCGTTCTAGAATATTGTTTCCTACTCTTCTTCGGCACCATTTAAGTTTTGCTCATCCATTTTCTATCTGAGATAGGGTATATCATGCCCGCTTGGAGCAATTTAAGGATATCGGCCTTCACCACCTCTATCATAGAAGGGTTCAACCGGTGTTTGGGTTGTCTTACAGGCTTCAATTCATCCTCTAACAAAATATGGTGGATAGAAGTGGATGGACTTATGCTCTTGATGTCGTCAATAGTCCACCCAAAAGCCTCCTTGTGTTCCCTCAAAATTACCGTCAATTTTTCCTCTTGCTCTTTCTGTGAGCTTTACGTTTTATGAGAATATTACGGAAATTAAGGAGTTCAAATTATGAAGTTACGATTTAATTTATTCCAACTTTTGTTGATGTGGGTGTTTTCATCGCCCTAACATGCATTGGATTGAATAGTGAATATTGCATGCTATACTATGCTTATAAGATTTAAAAGTGTTAGTTGAAAAGTTTAGATTTCACATAAAATATTATGTTAATGTTGTGATTATTTTTGTTAGTTATTTTGTTTTCATAATAATTAAGTACGGCGTGTACTTTATTGTGTAGTCCTTAATTATTTTGACATTATATGTGAAGGACCGGCTTGTACTTTATCATGCCATGTCAAACTTTGTCGTGTGCTACTTGATTACTAGTCTATGTTTATCACGGTCCCCGACGAGGTTGTATATAGATCAAAATCGATGGAGAAAGTATACACCAGACTGTATGACTAGATCGCCTACTTGTGGAGTTTTGGCATTCTAGCATAACCATCTGATTTCTTATATGAGCTCATAATTGAACATCTTGGACGTGGTTGACGGGTATAAATTTCTGGATTTGATAGCCTTTGGGCATCACTGCAGGGTTTATTCCCTAATGTCCGTCACAGTGGCCATATAAGAACTTGGTTGCATCTTGGCCTAAACCACTCGTATCATTTTTCTACGTGCTAAGATTTGCGTTGCTATTTGTTCATGTGACCACTAAAACTCCACTTGGTAAATGTTGGCGATAGAACCTCGCTAAGTAAGGAGCTTACCTTCATTCAGTGAACCCATCAGGTGTAGCTAAGTTGATATAGTGAGGACTCGTATGTGATGCCTTTACTTATTTTGTGATAGGATCCTAGCCAGACTTCTGAATTTAGATCTCAATTTAAAACCTTTTACTTGTGTGTATCTTAAAACCATGTAAAACACTTATGGTAAGACTTTCATTGTAATAGTATGAGATATTCCCCAAATCAAGGAAAGGAAAATCCAAAGCATACCACAATAAAAGACTCCACTTAACTTAATTACTTATAAACACTACTTTAGACTTGATCCAAAATTTTCCATAGACCGTCAAACTAATGATCATTGTCAATTGACAAAATAATTATGGGAAGTGAATTTTTGGACGAGAACTTTAGGTAAACTATTAAGAGGATGCGACATAAGAGAAAAATCATTGATCTGTACCCCTTAGGAAGAATCTTTAGATATTTTTATTCTAAAAGTGTACTATCCAAGCTAGTTATAGAAGAGACGTAGTATCTAAACTACTACATTGAGGACTATGTGATTAAAGAATTCTATATAAACAAAGAAACCCAAGAAAGTTACCTTTTTATTTGAATTGAGAAACCTTTCAATTTCTAGGGAATGGCTAGCCCAGAGTTTGAATCAGGTTCTCAGTTTAAATTGAAAGGTTCCTAAATAATAGTAATAAAAAATTTAACCCCTACACAAGACAATAAAGTAATAATCATATTACGCATATTCATTACTATTTAACAACCAATACAACAAGATTAGACAATTAAATGTTGTAAATCTAAACTCATACAAAGTCTATCCAATATATCAAACAAATGTCCTAACCAAATTAAGTAGTGTATGCCTTGGTTAGGGAACAAGAGAATTTAATCACTAGAGTCCTTAAACTAGAGAGTCGGGAACATATGGGAAATGATGCGCTGATGAAAAGGATGCTAGAGTTGACACAGTCATTGCAGAATGAAACCAAACAAGGAATGCATAAATACAGGAAATAGAACTACGGTATATAGAGCATTCAGGAGTTGACTCGGACTTAAGATGGTGTCCGAGTTTGGCATAGGCAGATGACAAAAAATTGTGCGCTACTAACCAAGCAAGGTTGTACTTACAAGGATAAAGCTCTAGAGATAATTGATCAATTGTTGATGTACTCTAGGATGACCTTACGAATTGAGAATCCCATGGTACAATATGGGATGATGGAGGTGATTCCACTAAAGAATTCTATAGTAGGTTGAGAATATGATCTAGAGCCACTATAGTAGTATCCTACAACTTTTGTAAAGGGTACTTGTGGGTCCCAATTTTGTACCCTGTAGTGATCCTACAAGTTAGGTACAAAACCTGCTGATAGATTAGGGAGAATTCAAGGTTCAATGACGGACCAGATGATATGATTGAAAATTGGATTAAAACAATAACTCGAACCGTCAGGCCCTGGGATATACAGATGAGAGGCGAGTGAGTTTTTCTATTTTAATTAGAAAGAATAGTACCCCAACCTTGTGGTCCCAGTAGTTCTAGTGGTCAAGAAGAATCACCTTGAGTCCATTGCATGCACTGTGAGAAAGAAATGCATGAAGAGGTGGAAAACTGGAAAGAGGCCAATAAATGTCCGCAATTTAGGATTTCCAAGCACAGGATATCAGAGTGTCTGACTCCTTAGTTAAGGTACTCGTCTCAACCCTTGCTCATAGGAATCAGTGAGCAACCCTATTTTGAAAGGTTGAGATGGTGGAAGTGTTAGGCCAATGTGCAGCCTCAGGTTTACGCCTTAGAAAACCATGAGAACCCAGTTTCAACCAAGGTTATTGAAGGTACCCTCTCTATCTTAGGTAAATTATCAAAGGTTTGGATTAATCCTAGTGCCTCTTATTCATTTGATAGTTATTACTTCTTGAGAACTTGAAAGATAAGATTGAGAAGATACCCTATAAGTTAGAAGATAGTACTCCCACCAATGATGCTAAAACCCTAACTGGTCGTGTTACCGGCATGGACTAGCTGGCTAAAAACCTTGCCCAGTTAAGTTATCATACGAAGAAAGGTTGGTTGGGGGAACAAAATATTGGGGTAGATGTAAGACTCAAGAGATCATCCTCATTAACGATTGTTGGCATCAAGGCTCGAAAGATTATTTATAAGAGGACAGCTAGAATGTTGGCTTATATCAGGAATAAGCCAGCATATCAGGTGAAAGGAGAGATATACTTGTATTTCGGGACTTTCTTGAAGTATTCCATGAGGAACCTGCCAGTTACCCCCGGAATGGGAAATTAGGTTTACCATTGATTTGGTACCAGGAGTCGCTCCAGTTTATCGAACCCCTCTTATCACAGGGCACCACTAGAATTACATAATTGAAAGACACAACTCGGGGAGTTGTTAATCGGAGGTTCATCCTACTGAGTACATCGCCTTGGGGAACTTCAATGTTGTTTATCAAGGAGAAAGATGGCTTCTAAGGATGGGTAATGCATACTAAGGCCTAGAAAGAAGTGTTCTCTCCCCATCATTGAAGAGTCGATTGATCAACACAAAGGAACAGTCGTATTTTCCAAACTGGATCTACGACCCAGGTATGACCAATTGCGGGTAAGGAAGAATGATTTGTCGAAGACATCCTTTAACCTTCTGTAGGGTCATTACAAATTCCTAGTGATGTCGTTTGAAGTAACTAATGCATTGGCTTCATTCTTGGATATTATGCATCCAGTGTTTCAGCAGCACCTGGATGAGTTTGTCGTGATTTTCCCTAGTGACATCCTGACCAGACTTCTGAATCTAGATTTCAATTCAAAACCTTTTACTTGTATGTATCTTAAAACACTGTAAAACACTTATTTTAAGACTTTCATTGTAATAGTTAGGTTTTGAATTCTAAAATCGCTTCCACATAATCTGTATTGTTCATTACTGCATATAAGTAGTCCGACTAGTTGGATTCTTACTAACACGCCCAAGTACGACCTTATACTTGCGTTTAACAAGTTGGTCGGAGTTCGGGATGTTGCAATCTTACTGTTTGTTGGTAGAGATAAAACCACTCTTCATCGATATGCCAATATTATCCATTGGCTTGAATTGTAGCTGAGCAACTGATTTTTTCCTTATCAAAATTAGTTGCTCAACTACAATCTTACAGTCTTACTGTTGGTCGGAGTTCGGGGATGATACAATCTTACTGTTGGTTAGCATATAAATAAAACCACTCTTCATCGATATGCCAATATAATCTATTGGCTTGAATTGTAGCTGGGCAACTAATTTTGATAAGCAAAAAAACCAACCTTGAAATATTCTTTTTGGTAGTGAATGATGGTTTTATGCTATTTGTGTGACTCCTAGTCATCTTGGAAGTCACAGCTCTTTGAATGCTACTCTTCCCAACTTGTAAAGCTGCAGTTGTACCTCTCACTCTTCTTCTTGCATTTACAAGCAAAGCTTTTAAAGATTCCTAGTTAATGGACTTATAGTTGTGCGGAGGATAACCCATTCAGTGACTCAAGTTCAATGGCTCGCCATTTTCTAGATGCCACCTTGCCCTCAACTAGATTGTACTCACTGTTCGGATCGAACAATTGAAAATGGCAGCTTCGTCGACCCTTTGCATGTGCTGAATCTTCCCATTACGATAATGCTCCAACAAAAATTTCGTCAAGTGTTGCCTTTCTTCGTTAGTCAAATTCTTGACCTACACTGACCTGGAAAAATAAAACAAAACCCAAGGATGAGAAAGAAGATGCAGTAATTTAGAAAACAACCAACTCCTTGGGAGTTACATAGGGCTCGATGAAACTGAAAATTCAACTTGAGTGTTTTTCGTTTCCACTAAATAAAGAATAAAAAAATGTTTCATGTAGATTTGAGTTTGATGTTGTATTTGTTCATTCCTTCTCATGTAAATTTTGCTTTGTTGTGTGTTTTTATAGAGTAGATTTTCATCATGAAAATTTTGGACAAGGGCATTACTTTTTGGATGAACAATGTATGTGTGTTCAAGGCCCAGTAGTGGCAAAAGTGGCAGGAATGGTCCCTCATTTTTCTTTCCAAAACAGAGAGAAAAATTACTTCCTATTCCGTTGTCTTTAACGTAAAATTCAGACTTCAAAAGGTTCCCCGAACCTGACGTAGGGGCCCACTAAAATTTTAACATTGCTTTTCTCTCTATATATTTGGATGAGATAGAGGGAGTATCACATTTCATCTTGACAAATAATATTAATCTATATATTTTTTAATAATTTTCAATTACAATAAATAAAATATTAACAAATTAAATTCGTTGTCCAAAATCATAAAAATCAAGATAAAAACATTTATATTGAAATGAAGAAAACTTAAAATTTTCATTTTATTTTATAATTAACCATAACCATAAGATGTGAAAGGAAAGACGTCCATCAAACAACCAGCCTATGAAATCACCATTTGTAGGTGATTACTAGCTTTGCTTCTAAAAGAGAAGAAGAAAATGATCACAAACCCGTCAATAACATACAAAAGAGTTGGAAGTATTTTTTTAATAAGAGAGTTCCATAGTGAAATATTTATACTACCTCTGTTTCTTTATAAATGACACCATAGATTTATGTGTTTGGATTTAGGTGGAGAAAATGAGTGAATGAAATTGAATTTAGAATGTAAAAAGTAGAATGAGTGGATGAAATTGAATGAATATTATCAAAAATGGAAAGTATGCCAATATAAAATAAATAACTCAAAAAGGAAATTGTGACAATAATAGGAAACGGAGGGAGTCCAGCTCAGCATGAAAATGACACCTTGATAAATAAAAAGGAAATGAAAAGAAAGCAGTAAATTCCCACTCCAATTGTTACATTATATATTATTATTATTCCACAAAAGCAATTGCTAAATTTCCTGCATCTCTTCCTGATTCTTTCTCCTCAACTTCCGTCTCCTTACCCTTTCTCTCTCTATCTCTCTTTCTCCAACAAAAACAAACTTCTTATTCCACAATTTGTCCCAACCTCAACCTCAACCTCAACCTCAACCTCAACTCCACAAGAAGTAAATAACAAATAAATTAGGTCACCAGAATTCCCACTATTTCTCCCTGATTTTTGTTCCCAATCTATAAATTCTCCGCCTTTCTTGAGTTTTAGTCATATGGGTATATAGAGAATTTTTATTGACCGGGTTTAGCACATCCAGCTGGAAAGATGTCGTTGGCGGCGGCGGGGGTGGAGCCTACAGGCGGCGCATTGACTGAAACGGCGTCGGTGCCTCGTCGTTTTGATGATCTCAGAGGCGTCCAGTGGCGTCTCGATTTGGGAATTATGCCCTCTTCTCCTCGTGCATCCATTGA
>JAULKM010134722.1:0-19000 GCA_032355605.1 Rubia tinctorum
CCAAGGTCCCGTAACTTGTGTTTAATCTCTTCTTAGTAGTTTGTTGCATATTTAGTAGATTTACATTGCTTGCTAGTCAACTTTTCTTTAAATTCATTAACTTAGAAAAACCAATCAAAACCCTCCCTCTTTACATGCTTATTGCTTATATATATCTAGTGTAGTATTCACCTTTATATGTGAAAACCCTTAGGAAAATTGCTATTCTTTGTGGACGACCCCGATTTGCCACTATCTACTTAATTGTATTTAGTAAGTATTTAGGGCTTATAAATTGTATTTTTGAGAGGTAAGACGACGACCTCCCACTAATGTATACATGTTTTAACAAAATAGAAACGATTAAAAATGTAACTTATGCACTACCTCATGGCAAAGTTTTGTTATTCATAAAAGGAATTGACAATTTAAAATAAGATGCTTGTTTATTTAAACAATATTTGTTGTAAAGTAATTAATGCAGAGTTAACATAATAATTTTAAATTGTCAAATTTTAGTCTCCTATGTTCTGTGTAAAATATAACATAAACTAGTTGTAGACTAACATATACATGTTTTAACAAAATAGAAATGATTCATAACTTAACTTGTACACGATCTCCTGGAAAAGTTTCATAAGTCATATTAAGAACTTTTAAAACAGGTGCATATTTTAATACAAACGATATCTATTGTAAGGTAACAGGTGCATAGTATATACAAAAAAATTCTGCAGTATTTAGTTAATTTTTCGAATATTTGCCACATGTTCATAGCAAATGTATTCAGAGCAGCAGAAGTTTCAACAATAATTTCATTTACATCGAAGATAAATATCATAAACTCATTCGAATGTGAAAATTTTCATATATTGATCACCATTAGGCAAAGTTTCATTCTCTTGAAACTAAATTTAATTCTTTTAAAATTAAATTTTGTTGATGTAGATCTTGTTGCAGGGCGAAGAGCTCATCGCAAATTTCGTTGGACAGTAACCAGTCGTTTGAAGAGCTCATTGGGGGGGAAAGAATCAATCGGAGAAGGATTTTGTTGCTTGGAAGTTTGCAGACTAAAGAAGACGGAATTTTTGAGTAATTTATCGATTGAAGAAGAAGGAATATTTGCATATCGATTAAAGAAGAAGAAGGAATGATGAATTGCTGGTTGGTTCACAAAAAGAAGAAGAGGGAGAAACATGTGCAATGCTTTGAACAAGGAGAAAGGGAGGGTTGGGTCCGACCCGTAATCCAATGGCCCAACTCGCGAATTTTTTACATATTTTGTTAATAGCAGTTAGATCTTTGGCCTGTTCATAAACTTATAGGCATGGCTCTTATCAGGAGACTCACTCTATTAATTAATATATTTATAATAAAAATATCATGTGAGATATTGTTAGATACACTAACATCTATTTTTTTAAAATACTAGCAGAGTTCCCACCGCGCGTTGCGCGGTGTTTTTGATTAAAAATATATGTTTAATTAAAATGTAATATTTACGTTTCGTATTCAAAATGAAAATTGAAATAAAATTATAAAGTTTTTTCATATAAAAGTAATTGTAAGAAGAGAAAGTCTTAGAAAAGGCGACCGACATGCCCATAAATTTATAGACAGTTAAATGTATTTTTTACCATAAATATTGGAATTTTTAAATAAAATTTAAATATTTTATTTTAAAATTTAAAACAATTAATAATGTGTATTTGAATGTGAAAATATAAAAATATAAACAAAAAATTATTTTAAAATTTTTAAAAATAGACAGTTCAATGTATTTTTTACCATAAATATTAGAATTTTTAAATAAAATTTGAATATTTTATTTTAAAATTTAAAACAATTAATAATGTGTATTTGAATGTGAAAATACAAAAATATAAACAAAAAATTATTTTTAAAATTTTAAATTAGTACTCCTTCCGTCCCAGCATATGCTGCACATGATATTTTCACAGTCTTCAAAACAAGACCGTTAATATGTTTAACTACGTATAATAACGGAAAATAAAAAATTAATATTTAGAAACTACTTATTACGACGAATTCAACAATATCACATTTGACAATATTATTGTTTATACATTTATTCAAATATGTGGTCAATGTTTGACAGTGTTTACTGTCAAATAGTAAGTGTGCAAGTTATGGTGTTACAGATGAAGTATGTAATTTAGAAATTTAGGGTGTAAAGATTATCCATATAGAAGCCTGATATGCTTAATTTGTGTTCCAACATGATGAATGCTAAATGGTTCCATAAGTTGTTGTTTACTTAGTAAAAATCAATAGGTAAAAGAGATTCTCTTTAAATTGTTCCTTCCTTACTTTTATTGATTCAGTTTTATTCTCTGGGAAACTGGTAACCTAGTATGGTATTTGGTGTACATGGCATTGTAACACTGGTACAGAAAAACCAAACAAGAAAACAAGCATATCATATTTATAAAACTGCTTAAAACTTGTCTAGGCATAAACATGATCATAGTGCTTTATGTTCTTTCGGCATAAAACAAAAAAACCGCTACAATAATACAAGTAAATAATATAAAATACATAAATAATGGGTTCACTATTACGGAAAGTATAATCTCACAATTACCTAACAAATATGAAAATAAATAGTTGAATCATAAGTCTGCTCCCCTAAATTGTTTAAGTTAATAAACAGATAAACATAACGGAATATGGATTATCCTTAACAATGAATAAATTTTGAATGTTATCATTCTTGTCTTTGATTTTGATTGCTCTTCATTTTCACTTTCAAGCCTTGACATCAAATTAAGTTGCACCTCTTTATTTCTTCCTTTTGAGTTTTTGACTTTGTAATAAAGACACAAACTATTAGCTTATGAAAAATATATTAGTATTAACATATTAATTTAAGATTTTACCTTTTGAATATTTTGTTGTATCATAAACTTGATTAATCGGAAATTCATCTTCTAATTCTAGCATGTCGTTTTCTTCTTCAATTCCAGGCTTGTCTTCGAAAGATCTAATGGAATATTTCAGCTCAATTTCATCTTCTCTCATGGCAACTTTTACTTGAGCTACATATTCAGTACTTGCAAATTCATTATTGCGTTTCTCAATATAATCCTAATAAAAAATATTTTAAAAAAAAGTGAAGATGTAGTTGGTAAGTAGATCTTAAAATGTTTCATATGCAATGTACCAAATTATCTGATGAATTTATAAAACTTTAGTAATTTTGTTCATTACTTATTCAGCGATGAGACCCAATAATTTTTTAGCATTTTCACTAAAAAAGAAAGTTGTGATTTTTTCACTCTTATTTATTGGGTGAGGTTGAAATCAACATCTAAACAAAGAATGTCATGAACGTTGATACAAGTATGGACACATCCAGATGTTAATAACAGTAATTGGTACAATTATGTTATGAACGTTGGATTCTACCAGATATTTACCACTGACTAAGAATAAAGAAGACAAACTTGATTAAAAAATCGATGCTGGATTTTAGTGGAATTGATGAACACCAGCCACTGCAGCATCCAACATGTAATAAGTTCAAAACCCAGTTTAATGTTTTTGATTCAAAAATAAAAAGACCTTAATGTTAGTGATTTAAGATTGTGCGGTGTTAATTAATTAATTTTTATAAATTTTCATTTACTTTTGTATCTCACATTCAAACTGAAAACAAATAATTTTATGATACTTTAAAGTTCGATCATTTAAGAAAAATAAAATGAATTATGAAGTGCAATAACCATTTTGGTTAGAAATCATTATATAATGAACAAAATTGGGGGGGATTATATTATTTTATCCAAATAATTATGTTGTTTAAAATAAATACTATTTTTATCAATTCCTTTTGAATTTTGTCATGTGATTCTTCATGAAATAATGTGAGTAAGGAGATAATGACTTGAACTTATCATATTGCAGACATTTTTCTTTATCATATATAAATTTTCATAATGTCAACAAAAAAAAAAACTACTAAGCAAATCATATTCCCACAATTTCTTAGATAACATTTTAAGAAACAATATATTCCAAGTATATGAAGTAAGTACAACTTGTAGAAAAATAAAACTTGTCTTTCAAATTACAAGTAATTAGAGTATAACAATGAAAATGCCTGTTCACAACTAAGCAAAATCTATTCCCGCAATCTCCTAACAAAATTAATAGACGATAAAATTAACTTATACAATAACTTTGTCCCTACATTACTTAGAATGATAAATTGAGAAACATCACGAACTATGATTCACCCCATCCATAATCAACAAATTATAAAGCACTTCTTTCTTGTTTTTTATTTCGATTGCTCAATATATTCACATTCAACCCTTACTGTATAACAAAGCACCCTGTTGGGAGTTTGATAAATGAACAAAGGGTGCTGTTGAGAACCCGTAAATATTACTCTGCAACTCAACAAAGTTCCTTGCTCACAATGCGTACTCCAAACAAAAGGTTTTCTATGAATTGAAGCAGATTCAACAAATTATGTTGCTACATATTGTTGCAATAGATCAAATGAGAAAATATCTAAAATAACATGCCGTTACAGGTTACAAATGGTCAAGCAAAACAAGGTGGAAATTTCCATTTCTAATTTACACCACTAACCTTGGAACTTCTATACATCTAAAACTCCCCAAGTCTGATAATCTAGCCAACTCCTAAAAGAAAGCACTATAGGAAACCCCTTCCAGAAAAAAAATCTGAACATAAAAAATAAGATACAAGGATATGCTTGAAGAATTTTCTCAAAATTGTTTGCTGTACAAATGGACAACATTTTTTTAAGGTTAGCCATCTGCTAGCACAAGAGCCATATGCTTGCGGACCATCTGCGTGTCCCGTTCGTCGATCACACATAATTTGGCATTCACAATTGCATTATATCTACGTATTTATACACATAAATTGTATAAATACAGATATACATACAAATATACATACACAATACCCTCAAAAAATAAGGTTCGGATCCATCACAATTCACACTTGCAGCACCATCACCATAACCATACTGTCAAGATATCAGGGATGCTAGTGCCATGAGTACCAAGAACTTTGCCCCCAAAGTTGGGAAAGTTATCGTACCCCGGGCAATGGGCCAATTGTGCCATCCTGATCGACTTGTATAGGACATCTCAGAAGTGGGCCTTGCAATTTCGTAAAGTTCTTATCGGTGAATCCCTTCCGGTGGTTATTGACAACCTGATTAACCCTGTTCCCCCACTCCAATGTATGCTCATCAAAATCACTCACCTCTTTCTCTAGCCCCAGTTTTCTGACCACATGGACATTCTATAACCATACACCTGAAACATGAAATATGATCGACAGAGTCTGCATAAACGCTTGAACATGGCATGATTACCCGTAAATACTAAGATAAACAGGAGTTGTTTTCAAACTTGCCCATGAGGACGTCGCTGCTTTTTGGAGGTGTGGTGGGGCTGGTACAAACCAATAGCTATCTGAGTATCTTTGGTGCCAGCCATTGATCTCTTGGTTTATGTTTGCAGACCCTAATATTACATACTCTCAGCCACTATCATTCCCTCTGCGTGAACAGATATCATGAAGCGCTAATTCTTCCAAGTTCTGAAACCTGATTGCAACATGATACAAGGCAGAGGAACAAGGCGCCCGAGCTGATTAAGATGAAAGATGTCAATGAGGAAAGTTAAATCTACAACTTCGTAGTCATCTTGCTGGAACTGTTGATGGGGGAAGATACCATCGATGAGAACCCGGCCCCAGATCAGGATTTCCACTTGCCTAGTGCCCTCAGGACTGCCATTCTTGATGATCCGAATAGGGAGCTGTAGCATCCTGACATTGCTCTTGGCCAAAGCAACGATCAGTGAGCGTTGACAGAAGATTGCATCTTCGGATTTTTTTTCAACTGGCTATGGCTGCTTGTTCTCCTTCACTTCTCCTAGGCCTGATATGAAGTAGGTAGCCTGCAAGCTTGAAGAAGCTGGTAAATGGTCTTAGGAAGTTCTCAAAATGGATTTACTTCATGCTTGACAAGTTTCATCAACCGAGTGGTGGCATTTTAGTATAACCAGTAATACATACAAGACCATTCACAAAAAAAGAAAGGAATGCATACAAGAAACAAACTTCAAGAGTTCAAAAAAGAACCTAAGCACGCATCACTGAATGTTAACACCAATATAACTCGGAACCCAAAAAATAAATCTGTCAATTCGTCAGTGAAAATGACTTGTCGCCTGTAATCACCTGTTTTAAAAGCAACCCGCACCATGTAAAAGTACATTACCATCTCCATTTGTTTTACAAGTAAACATAGAACCAGTGAAAATATAGAACAAAATTATCGGTGTAAGTGTGCAACACAGTGGTTTATGATGACAAAATAGCAATTTGAAAAAGTCGTCAAATTAAAAGGCCTAGGTATGCTTAAACTGAAGAAAAAAAATCCAATGCAATGCTTAAACTATAAAAAAAAAACCAATGCTTAAACTGCATTGGTGCCTCATTTTTTAAATCTTTCCACACGAAATGCCAATGAATAACTGAAATCCAAATTATGGCTTATTATGATATAAAATGCCAATTTTCCCACCAGATAAAGTAATCACGTTCTTCAGTAAGTGACCAACTTTCCTCCTACCCCTTCTGATCAAAGTAACACACCTTGCTAATTCGATTCAAACCAGATGTAAAACTATCAACAATGAAGACAACAGAACCCTACAACTAAATGCAGATTTCACCTTCTTCTGGTTCTTTCAATCTTTCGATCTCTATCGGTTAAATTTTTACAACACGTCAAGGTGAAGAATCTTAACTCTTAGAAGATCACATTTCAACATTTCTAATATCACATAGTGATCCAATAATCTACCATAAATTTGATCTAAAACCTTCGATTCATGCTAATCTATTTTCTTTGAAGATTCACAGAGCAACCCAATAGATCACTCAATCACCATAGATTTAATCAACAACCTAGTTCCATTCCATTGATGCCAGTGATTATTAAAGATAACCTTTAGGAAAATAAACACAGAAACCATATCACCGCTCAATCCATTTTGTTCCAAAGATGCACTAAGCTACCAATTAGACCACTTAATTATATCACGTAAATGATAAAGAACCTACTTTCATGTCAAGAGAAAGAAAAGCAAACAACAGAAATCAAATCGCATCCCAATTAATTCGATTTTCAAGATTCACTAAACTACCCAATAAAATTACGCGTAAAACACATACCTCAGGACTTTAGTTACATGCCAGAATTCATCACCTTCAACACGCACAACGCCAACCTACAGTACCACACACAACAATTTACAATGTACACGACGACGCGAGTAAGAGAAAACCTAGATACTCAATTGTGAGAATACTATTTAAAATGAAGAATTTTATAAAAAGGAATGTGTTTGCGTTCTTTTAATCCTTTTTAAAATTATAAAATGTACATGTACTTTATCATACGAACTCCGCTACAATATTTATTAAAATCCACAGGACGAGAGTGTCTTCCAAACCATTAAGCTAAGAACAATGGGGCTAAGGACACACCAATACTAAGTAACTCCACATGATTTATGAGCTCGTTCCAGTAGAAAAGTCGTGTTTATAACAATGTTTTATAAATTCAAACAAGACTTCGAGTTATAGCCTTTTTCTCTCACCATACAAAAGCGTGAAAGATGCCAATAACAGCATATGATATTGATGCATACATAAAATTAATGATGCTTAAACTCTTATGTTTGCTAGCATATGATACTGATGCATACATAAAATTAACGATACTTAAACTCTTATGTTTGCTAGACACATGGAATCTTCAGTAATTAGTATTGAATCGAATAGGAAAGCTACTCATGGGTGGCAAAGCTGTGTAACTCAGCACCTTGGTTTTAAAATGCGGGATGCGCTAAAATGCGCTAAGGCCCAAAATTATAATAATGCGCGATGCGGTCGCATTACGGTTCCGATGCGCTACCTATATTATATTCAATATATATGTATATATGCATATGCAAATCAAGTTCAAATAATCAAAAAAAAAGTTAGATTCATAATAATAATGTCTGGAATCACACATATTCTAGATTTTTGGAAGAATACATTCACTTTTCATAGGTTATGTCAGTTGCTAAGAATGCTGTGCAGAACGTTGAAACCATTGTGATGAACGTATCCAGAAACTGCATGATGCGGATTTTGTTAAAGACTAATTCAGGAACTGAAACGAAGTCACTAAAAGACTGCCCAACACTTAAACCATGAGAAGAAACACATAGCTTCTTTGTTTAGACAGAGGTAGCCTAAAACATTTAATAAAGAATAAACCCACATATCTATAAGCTAAATGCAGAAGCAAGGAATATCTCCCGGCACTCAAAACAGTAATGAAATGGATTTATTTAATGATTACCAGTAAAATCAGGTGAGCAACCACTCACACCGTGCCCTAGACGAGAAAAACCCTTGCGATCTTGTACTTTCTTTAAAGGACGGCCAGACTTATGACGGAATCAAAGTGGAAAAACTAATAAGAAACAGATAGGTGAAGAGGAACTGGCAAACTACCACATGCAAAAAGAAGAAGAAGAAGAAGAAGAAGAAGATTCCAGCACCTTCCATTCTTATCAGAGCCAGCAGAGAAGTCGAAAGCAGAAGGAAGAAACGTAATTGTCAGGATGCGCCGATGGATAGCAGAAAGAAGAAAACCGAAAAACAAAACAAGAACCAAGGGTTTTCTTTTCTTTTTTAAATAAACTAAGCTGGGCTTTTTAAAATTACATGGGCTTTGTTTAAAACCAAATTTCAAGGCCCAAATCGCATCGTTTCCAGGATGCGCCCGATGCGCTTCGCATCCGATGCGCTTCACATCCGCCGCATCTTGGAAAAGTAGTGCAGCAGCTAGCCGGATGCGAGAAGGCAGTGCATCGAGCGCATCCGAGCGCATTTTAAAACCAAGGTATCAACTGATAATATAAACAGATCAATACAAGCTATTAGAGAGGTACTTGAGGACTTTGGAGGAAAGATGGCTGATTCTGGCTCCATTTTGTTTAAGTTCAATCGTGCTCGGGTTGTTAACATAAAATTCATAGACACTGATAAGGACCGACTTCTTTCTGGTGCATTAGATGTTGGGGCTGAAGATGTTATAGAACCATCGATGCTCGGCGATAATTCTGAAGAGGATAGTTCAGAGAGGTATTGGCTGCTTTGTTTGGCAAACATATGGTTTCTGCATGTTAGATAGCTCTCCTACTATGATTAACATGTTTCATGCATATAGTTGTCCTATCTGCAGAATAATCTTGCAAGAACTGATATACCCCTTTCTTTCAGTGTACTTATGATTGAGAAACATTATATACTTTATTTTATATGTTTCTAATGAGCTTTAAGCCGCAGTTTTTTAGCTTTTGGTGCTTTTACTGTGCTAAACTAATATATTCCATATGTAGAGGTTTTTTTGACACCATTATCATTCTCAGGATAGAGTCTATAAAGTCGTTGGTTCAACTGAAAATTACACTGAATCTTGGTTTTAAAATGCGCTCTGATGCGCCCGCATAATGCGCGATGCGCCCCGATGCGCCCGCATAATGCGCGATGCACCCGCATAATGCGCGATGCACTCTGATGCACTGCCTCCCCACATTAGTTGTCTTGCTGCCTAGTTTTCCATGATGCGGCCGCATCGGATGCGATGTGCTTCGCATCCGATGTGCTCCAATGCGACCGCATCATGGCTTTGATGCGCTGGGCAGTTTAAAATTCATTTAAATGAAAAAAACACCATTTAATTAAAAAGTACATTCAAGTTAAAAGTCCAAAATATAGAAAAGGAAACCCTTTCATTCTTATTTTCTCCTCGTCGGCTCGTTCGCCGCTGCTTCTCTTCCCTTCGATCGGCATCTAAGACTCTCTCCACTCATCCTCATCAATGACTCTCTTCAGTCGGCCGTCTAAGACTTCCCTTGATGATTAAACTTGATTTTTAAAAATAATTTTGAAATCTAAAGTCTAAGCTTATAGTTCTTAGGAACTAATATGTTGTATCTGTGTCGTTTTGGTTTTTTAGTGTGTTTTTTTTAGACTTGGGAGTTTTGAAACTTGATATTTTTCTTGTATTATTGTTGGTACTTGCCAGTTAATTCGCTATTTGCTATTTGGTTGAAGTTATTATAAATCTAACTTTACATTTGATTATTTGAACTTGCCTTGCATATGCATATATACATATATATTGAATATAAAATAGGTAGCGTACCAGAGCCGTGATGCCCTCGCATTGCATCGCATGGCGTATTGCGCATTATTCCAATTTTAGCACTTAGCACATTTTAGCGCATCCCTCATTTTAAAACCAAGGCAGATATTTAGCTTGAGCGACCTTGACATCAGAAAATTCAGAATCTCTGAAGTAAACTGTTAAATTTACATGCTGCACTTGATTTTATATTTAATAGTAAGTACAAAGGTAAAAGGGAGAGAAATGAGGAAAATATTCTCCAAATTCACAAACCAGCATAAGATCAAGCATAGGAAAATTTTAACGCCGTTCTCTGCCAGGACACCATTGAATTAGCCCACGGGTAGATGTCATCCAGATCATAGACCACTTCGAACTCGTCGTGGAGACACCGTGCGACACGCCGGTAAAAATCCCGAACTCGTCGTGGAGACACCGTGCGACACGCCGGTCAAAATTGGAGTGAAAGTACGGTGAGGCGCCGACAATTGTGGTGGTTCTTCCGGAGTTTAAACAAAATTTGTGAGAATCAGGGTGAGGAGAAGCAAGGTGGAGATTGAAATACCGGTACTCGATGAATAGGTTGACAAAAAGTGAATCGATATTCCTTAAACAGGTGTTCGGACAACACTTACCAATTATGTTTGTGTGACGATTCGAAAAAAGTCTCTGAACACAATGGCGCCGTCTCTGAAGCTGACGTCACAGTCTCTGAAGCTGACATCTCTGGCAGTACTTTCAGCTCAAATTCAAATAAAGCTTGCTACGATTTGGTGGTTGTACGTTGAATGTACATTTTGTGGCTTATGATCCGAGAAATCGAAAGTTTGTTCGAAATTGGGGGAGAAAAGGTTGTTGAGGGAGGAGGGTTTAACACTTTTTTTATTATACTAAGGTCCCTAAAATTTTATTAAGATTTTTAAATTAACCCCAAAATTAAAATAACTGTAATTTGACCTCAAAATATAAAAGAAAAGGATTTATTATATTCATGAAATTTTTTCAATTAATTATGATGAGTATTTACATGTTAAAAAGTGGTTGTAGAAAGTACTAACTGCCTTATTATTTTGTTAATTAAAGATATGATGGTTTTTTACAACTGGCCCATTACTTGCCTTTAAAGGTGGGAAATCTACGAATGGGGAGGTATCTTTTGGCCTAAAGGAATCGAGGAGATTATTTTTGAGATAGCTTTTTGTTCTCTCGATGTTGGAGGCTCGTCGATATACGTTTCTATCTTTTCCTTGGGAGATGCTTCTCCCACTCCCTCTCCTTCCTCGAGAGGTGGGGATTCTAACTTTTCCTCCTCGTGTTTTGGGGAAAAATCCAAATTCTCTGGCAATAGGCTACCCCCTCACGAAGGGTTTGCTCAAACCAGGAGTCCAAACACCCATAAATCCCTAAGGAGGCATATTGGTGATAAGCCAACCATCTGGGTTGTAATCGGTTTGGCCTAGAACGTCATCCTCTATGTCAATATCATACTTTGACCCCTCAGAATTGTTAACATCAGAATCAGAGTTTACCTTCTTCGGCGAGTTAACTATTCCCTCAACTGGCCTAACCCAACCAGGCGAGCCCCTCTCAATAGATTCCTCACAAACTAGCCATTAATGAAGTAAGAAGGGGGAAGAAAAACATAAGTGGCGAAAGTTACTGGTTTCTGAGAAAGGTTGCTGGTTTCTGAGAAAGGTTGCTAGAAGATGAAGAAAATGGCTGGAGAAAATGGGAGAGGGCTTTGAAGAGAACTCCTTTCGTGAAGCGCCTGAAAACAAAATGAAGGGAAGTTGAGATGAAAATGAGCAGTTAAGAAGCCAGGAAAGGCGGCAAAAGTAATGATTATTTCAAATAACTAAAAAATTGAAAAGTCGCGAGAATATTTTCATGTCTTTTCAGAGTAGGTTGATCTTCACGTGCTAATACACACAGATAGATAAGATCATGCGCCTTCTATAATTCTTCTAGAGATTACAAATGAGAAAAAGGATACCACCTCGAGTCTTTGGGTAATGATCGAAGAATCTTACTCGAATGTTGGCTAAGTCAAGCCTACAAGTCACCACCTCAAATGCCTTCGATCGATCATCTCGAAACTTCGTGTCCTTGAGTGGATATCTAGTTTTCTGGGGGCTTTTGATGAGGAATGAGCCCAAATCATATAATGGGCCTAAATTAACTAGCCCAAATGGGGTTGAAACGGTAGTAATTAATACTATAATTATTCGGTAATTAAGAGTTATATTTAGGGTTAAATACTACTAAGGTAATACAGTTTATATACCAGGTACGTATTCATTTCCCATATTCATTATGTATTGATACGGTGATTATACACTTTGATGACTTAAATTTTGGAGGATTTACCCCTAAGATCCCCCAGGGTTTGCACGTTATGATCAAGGAGCTTGAGAACGTTATTCATTCGGTTTCGAGGCGCATCAGTTTTCAGGGCTAATCTTTCATTTTCTCTCTGTCTATTGATAATTTCCTCTTCCTCGGGAGTCCGTTCATTTCGATGTTCCCGCTCCACCTCTTCCCTTCTCTTTCTCTGTTCCCACTTTTAGGTTTCCCTTTTCTTCTTCTCCCTTCGCTCTTCCTCCTCCTCCTCCGTTTCTTCACAATCTCTTTGCCCTTTTTTCAAAGGTAACACCTTTGGCCTTGGAAATTGGGGGGCACAAACCAGAGTTTGAGTAATTTCGATCACAAAGCAAGGTTTATGCCAGTGCCACCATGAAATTCCCGGTGGAGTTGTATCAATGGACAATAGTCAACATCGTCAAAATCAAAATTAACCTTGAATTGGGTCGCTTTGCAGTAACGGCTAAAGTCTTTCCAACACCGATGTCTCACCGAATGACAAACGTCGATCGATGAATTCACAAACTTCTTTTTCAGCCTCAGCCTCATCAAAACAGATATGACATCCGCCATCATTTTAAGAAATATGGATCTAGCTGCAGCTGCGCTAAGGTTAGGGTTTTGTGGAAATTGGGGAAATGTAATATTCAAACAAAACAGAGGGTACACGCACGCATAAGTTTGTATATGGAGTGAATGCGTTATTTTTTAGAATGGGTTAATATATGCGCTCGTGGGGTGGATATTCTAAGCCAGAGTAGTATCTTACAACATTTATTATTATTATTATTTATTATTAAAAATCAGTACTCGATATTTTTCAATATTTTTGAAAATATCACATAACTAAATTTAAAAATACTAGTTATCAATTTAAAAATATTTTTAAAATTTAAAATATTTAAAAATTACTAATATTAATTAAAGGAATGAATTATTTAAAACATTTTAAAATAATTTAGGGTGAAATACGCTTTTAACTGTGTATTTTCTATTAAAGCGTCAATATAATACTGTAAAATCGTAAAATGTCAAACTAATCATAATTTATTGATGAATTGCAAAATTATACCTAAACTTGCATCTTCGGCGTTGACCATCCCAAAACTAACCAAAATACTCCAGGTTAGTTTTTAAAAAATTGGACGACTTTACCCTTCTAACGTCAGAACTTGATAAGAATTATATTCTATATCAACACTTAATTGTAATTTTTAGAGTTATATTAGCACTTAATTTTAATTTATACGGTTATATTAGCAGTTAATTTTATTTCTAGTGTTATATCAACACTTCAAAAAATAAGGTTTGGTCAATTTTTTTTAAAGATTTTCCAAAATCACAAAAAATCAAATATATTTATCACGTTAGGAAAAAAATCAATTTATATTATGTATATAGATAAATCTAGAGAATAAATATTATTATTATCAAAAAAATTTATTTTACACCATCTATCTATAATTAACAAAATTTTGTTAGACAGAGTCATTTATAATTAATATAATCAATAAGATGATTTGATGTTTGTTTTCATTTATTTGTAACGAGAGTCTCATAATTCCAAAATCGTTTTAAATATAACTGGAATTACCAAAGTTCATCACTATACTCTTTTGAAATTCGATTTAATCCCCTTAATAGAATTAAATTTACTTATTTAATTTTTTAACACTGTTAATTTTTTGTTTTACACATAAATTTAGATCACTAAAATAGAAGATTTCCTATTAGACTGACTACGACTAGACTAATTATAAAACACCTCATTTTTATAATTTTCAAGGTTGGATTATAATTGTTTATATGTGGATATTTATTTTTGAAATATTTAAATCGTACTAATTATAAAATGACGTCGTACAACGATTAGTCGGTCTAAAATAAAACTTGTGTCGAATGTATAGAAAAATTAAATTAGAATTGTAAAATTAGAATGAATCAATGAAGGGAAAGTATCTTGTTTGATCGACTAACGGTTAGACCAATAATAAATTACCTCATTTCAATAACTTTTTGAGTCAAGGGAAAAATGCATTCATACCCCCTCCCCCCAGTTTCTTGGTTAGTGCACATATACCCTCCAATTTTTCAAAAGTGCACATATACCCCTGGGTTAGCTATGACTTAAAAACTCATACCCCTCCCGCCTGAGTCCGATATTGACCTATTATTTTCCAGTGTTGGCCAATATTGAAATTACCAAAATAACCTCCACTTCATTTTTTAACAGGTAAGGACCATTTTACCACCCACTGAAGTGGGACCAACCCTTCATCAACATCAATATAAAAATGCCTTGAAAAAATTTTGATTTAAAAACCAGTGTGATCTGGACTAGGATTCGAAGCTCTTCATCCGCAACTTGGCAGAGCAAGATCTAGTTTATGTTTCCAACCCTAATTCCAGCGAATTTCCCTCGTTTGTGTTGGATTACTCGAACGGATTCAAGATATGGGGCGAAATCTGAAATTGGTTTCTAATTTTTGGTTTTTTAAAGGGCAAAACAATCATTTCCTTTGAGTTCGATAATGACCAAAGTTGACTAATTTTCCAGATGTCATCTGGGGTACAAATGCACTTTCAAAAAATTGGTGGGTATATGTGCACAAAACAAAGAACTAAGGGGTATAAATGCACATTTTTCATAATTATTTATACACTGCGGCATTTTAATTTTTTTAAAAAAATTATAGGAATCTCGTTGAAATAAATAAAAACAAACATCAAATCATCCCTTTAGTTAGATCAATATAAAATAATCACATCTAACAGTTAGCCAGTTTAAAACAAGATTTTGTGATTAGTTAAATTGAAGAGTAAAGTGCTGCTAAAATGACCCTAACTCTATGCTGAAAGTGTCAATATAACTCTGCAAAATGAGAAAGTTCCAAAGTAATCCAAACTTATTGATGTATGGGCTAATCTAACTCTGTGCTCCATTGACTTCAACTGTCAACGAGAAGTTTGGCCGGAAGGTAATGTAATGAATCAATTTTTTTTAAAACAATGAAAAGATAGAAACGCCATCTATTTCTTCTACTACTTTCTTTTTTCTTCCCCGATTTATTTCTTCTTTCTTCTCTTCTTTCTCCGTCTCCACCACCCCGTCTAGGGCTCCTTCCCCATCCTCTTTCCCCCGTTTTTTTCCTCCATCCCTCTCCACCATCCTCCCCCGCCTTCACCACCACACTCAAGGATCCCTCATAATCCCCTTCGCCACACCCTCCCTCCTCATCCTACTCCACCACTCTTACCTCCTCCGGCTCCTCCTCCGCCACTAGAAGAACAACACTGTTGCGGCAGCAACAGCGAACGTCGATTTCTTCAACGGATTTGTGGATTAAATTTTTAATTTTTGGATTCGAATTCATATTTTTATTTATTAAGGCTGATGGGTTTTTGAATTTTTTGCATGTTTTGGGCTTCTACAATCGCGTCTGATCTCTAAGGTCCCTGGAATCGCGTCTAGAAAGGAAGCCTAACGCTCAAGAATTCGCCCAGTTACTGTTTCTGCAAAGATGGAGTCTTGGTCGACAGTGGCAACGAGGAAGAGGTGGTGGAGGCAGATGTTATACTCTGCACCGGGTTCAGGGGAATTCAAAAGCTCAAACACATATGTTGGTCGAATATCATTCAGAATTACATAGCTGGGACAGATGATGCTACAGTCCCACTCTACAAGTCAGATAACATTCAACTATATGAATTTCAATTTCCCCATTGCAGTTGTTAGTACATGGATTCATGTCTGAAACATTACAGAGAATGCGTTCATCTGAGAATACCTCAGCTGGAAGTGATAGGGCTCGCGAAAAGTTTTCGAATCTGTACACCTCAGAGATGAGGAACTGGTGGGTGGCCGAGCTTCTCCATGGCACCTTCAAGCTTCGAGCATCAAAGAAATGGAGGAAGATATTCAACCCTAGGAAATGTTCATGAAAATATACTCACATGGGTACTACAGAAGATCTTGCATCGGTTCCCTTCATATCTGGTACAATGATCAGCTGTGTAAGGATATGGGAATGAATCCTCCCAGGAAGAAGGGCTTTCTTGCCAATCTCTTTCAGCCTTATGGACCACTCGACTATGCACAATCACCCGAAAACCTATGTCATCTTGGTTCTCTATATAGATTTAACTGCCAAACTGAAATAAACGATCATGCACTTCAACGCTTCATACTTTTCTGAATAGACAAACGAAAAGAATTTAACAGGATGACCCCAACAGACTTACCTTAACTCTGTTATGGCCACCATGAAGAAACCACCAAGGACTTTCTTTTGACATGATTCTGAGAAACAACGGGTTTTAGTTTTTAAAAATATTATGTAGTCTCCATTGATAACCAAAAAGCTAAACTTAAAAATCCAGACAGCATGAGAAATCCCATGAAAAGAGACGCCGGGAAGACCAAAAATTGGAGGAGCGAATAACAAGAACACGGATTATATGGCCCCGACCAGCATCTACATGAAAGAAAGAAATCGTTATTCCCCTGTCTGCATATTAGGATACTTGTTTGCATAAGCACATTATCATACCATTGAACGAGCAGCATAAGGGAAGTCTGAAACACTATAATGGAGGCCATCAAAAATAAATGCCAGGGCTTTTACAGGTTTGACTACAGAAACTTTCATAATGAGAAATTTACTACAAAATACAAATGACGATCAAACTGACAATTGTAAAAGAAACAAACCAGTAAGCCAGTTGCAACTATTTTTAACACTTCAGCGTCTTTTGTGAAAAAAGTTGATAAAGAGTTGAACAACAGCAGCTAAAAAAACTCCAATGAACACTCCAATCTGAAAACAAAATCATTCAAATTAGAGGTGTAAGGGAAGCTATTATTACATTTATTTAATATTTATACAAGGCCAATCAGGAGAAACTAAAAACCACCATCAGTATAAAGTGCGTAATTTCCTTCACGGTTCCATACTCACCTTTGAACACAACTGGAAATTAAGGCCTAGCAAAATGTAAATCACTGTCAGGCAAAGTGTATATGTCTACGTCAAAATTTAATATATCGACAGAGATATACGTGAGAAGATGTTGCCAGAGCATCTGTAACAAGAGACACAACCAACCATACTTGGAAGCATATTTGACGAGCAACCATAGACACGGGACCTTGAAGAACAGCCACTGAAGTAGCAAGCGTCATGGTTGTAAGGACAGAAAGGGTTCTCCCAATAAGAAAACCACCTACACAAGCAATTCCACACATCATAGAAGAACTAAATTTGAAAGACTTCCAAGCAAAATAACTGATTTGAAATTGAGACCATTTGTCACAGCTATGGTTGTGTGACTATCTCCGACTCACTTGATTTAAGATAACCACCAAACTGCAACTGTCCAAATTCAAGCGGCAGCAGTACAACTCTCTTATTCAGGTGATAAATCATTGAGAATGTCAATAAATACCTATTAACATTAGAGACTACCATTAGAGTTCACATTTAAAAGTATTGAACACATACAGAGCATTAAAAAACGATCAAAATTACAGCATACAAAGAATTTCAACGAGGAAATAGGCACCTACTCAGATACAACAGTCGAGATCGCTGCTCATCAAATATGCTTCCAAAATATCACAGGTGGCGCGAACAAAATATATAAAAAGAAAGAAACAGTACGAATAAGCCAAAACCACAGTGAACCAAAAGCAGGGAACATACGGCAAGTTCAACATACCTATCCTCTTGCAAAAGCCTCGGCTCCACCAACGCAGTCTGTAAACGGGCTCAACTTGCAGACACTAAAATCAGTAAACAAAAGCTACTCAACTCCGAAAGCACTACAATCAGTAAACAAAAGCTACATAATAACGAGAACTACCTGCTCCTTGTCATGGCAGAATGAGCTTCTCCTCCTTGGGCTTTTTCGGCAACCACCTGTGCTAAAATAACAACAAAACCAACAAGCACTAGCTAGATAGAGAGGAACTTTAAGCGGGCAACATAAAAAAAAGATTCACGGCAAGTTATGAACAAAAATGGAACAGTTGTTCATAACTTGTCAAGAATGGGGAAATGGTACCAAAAAATCAGCAGATTTTCATTCATGTCAAAATCATCAACACTAACAATTGTTAAAATCACTAAAGATTGTCAAAATCATCTACAGTAGACTAACAACAACAGATCAACAAACTGATCAGTGTGATGCCCTAACTCTAATCTTACAAAAGAATACAACTCAGTAAAAAAGAACACTAGATATCAGTTCAACTGTTCAAGAGCATGTAGAAGTCCTTTATAACCTTGTAGTTATCAACAACATCAACCTTAGCCTTCTCCTCCATCGCTTTCAAGGCTAGTCTTTCCTCTTCTCTCTGTCTATTGATCGTTTCCTCTTCCTCGGGAGTCC
>JAULKM010134732.1:0-19000 GCA_032355605.1 Rubia tinctorum
AGAGAATCCAAAGACATCTCACATGATGTCTATTATTATATATAACAAAAGTTATCGATGGTCAAACATGGTATGAATTTTTTTTGGTCAAACAGTGCCAATATAAAAAAAACGGAGGGAGTATCGATACCCTTTGTAAACTAATCATGTGGGCTAGTTAGTGAACAAAGAACCATTTATCTGTGAGCTAATCCAACGGGCTAGTTAGCGAGAAAATTTTCAAATTGTGAAGTAATCCTGCGGGCTAGTTAGCTTTACAATTCTCGAGCTATTAAGATCACGAGGGCTAGTTTTGATTAGTTTTTGTGGCTATACTAGAGTTTGTGAAATCCCTCGTTTAGTCCAAGATTTAAAATTCCGCAATCCAGAGTTTTCGCAAGGAGTTGGTATCATAGCAAAGCGAAAGTTTCTACGACCTTCATATCGCTCAGCATCAGTTGATATCTTTATATTTGTATTTTCATTTGTTGAATTTAAAAATATCAAGGTTCTGTTCAGCACCACCGCCGAACAACAATTTGTTGCCGCCGCTCAGCTTTATTCTGCTCAAATGGATCTTTGGTAAGTTAAGCCGCTGCCTCCCACTGCCTATCATCTCCATCTGACAGCCGTTCTGCTCTCCATCTATCGCATCGCCTTCATTCATCAGCCTAACCTTCGTCAATTGAAGCTTTAGTTTCCGCTGTTGCTCCAACTAAATTCTTCTCCGCCAAAGTTGTCGACCAACCAGATACTCAATCAGCGTTCTAATGATCGTCATCAGTTCTACATTTTCTCCAGCAAGGATCTTATTATTTCCGGCATCACATCAGAATACAGTCCAGCAGCGCTTGACACAACTTCGCCAAGAAGAAGATGCGCTGTCTTCACCCTCGAGTGCGTGCATATCACGCCCAAGGCATAGGAAGGCATGTTCTGAACAAGCGCGAGTCAGAAGCTTCCTACCCTCATCTCGTGAGCTGATTATTTTTTCGTGAAATTTTGAATTTATTGCGAGTTTGTTCATTATATCGTAATAGCCACTTCACCATCCTAGTCAGCACACAGTCATTTCATAGTCAGCGTCCATACACCATTTATTAGTAAAATTTTTAGAGGAAAGCATGGGAAGTTTATCTACATTTATTTATGAAGATCGTTCACGTTTCAGGGACAAAAAATTTTGACCACGAAGGAATGATACGATATCAAAAATATCATTTATTATATTTTTATTCGTTTATTATTTTGAGAAGCTAAACTCTCTACTCTTTTTCCCATTGGGTTTTTTAATGAGGTAGTGTGCTCGTATTTAGAATTGATTTTGAAATATTGTAATTTAGGATTTTTGATTTTATTAGAATTATATTTGGTAGGATTAGATAAGGTAGATTCATTCAAGAATTCATCGAATATTTGGATTGATATACTTGGATGAATATGGTCATCATTTAGATTTAAAATAGATATTATGGTTAGATGTGACTTTAGCTTCTGAAAGATGCCATAATTTTTTCAATTTCTATTTGTACTGGCCAATTTATAACCTATAAATAGGGGAGGCCAGCCACAAAATTTTACAACAGTATTATCAATCAAAAATTCAGATTTCAAGCCCTAATTTTAATTGTTGTTTAATCCTAAAGGTTAATTAAGTATAAATAGCCTTTGTAAACTTATCATGTGGGCTAGTTAGTGAACAAAGAACCATTTATATGTGAGCTAGTCCTACAGGCTAGTTAGCGAGAAAATTTTCAAATTGTGAAGTAATCCTGCGGGCTAGTTAGCTTCACAATTCTCGAGATATTCAAGATCACGAGGGCTAGTTTTGATCAGTTTTTGCGGCTTTATTAGAGTTTTTGGAATCCCTCGTTTAGTCAAAGATTTAAAATTCCGCATTCCGGAGTTTTCGCAAAGAGACTCATATCAATTGGTATCAGAGCAAAGCAAAAGTTTCTGCAACTTTCATATCACTCAGCATCAGTTGATATCTTTATATTTGTATTTTCCTTTTTTTATTATAAAAAATCATGATTCTATTCAGCACCACCGTCGGACAACAATTTGTAGTTGCCGCTCAGCTCTATTCTGCTCCGAAGGATCGTTGGTGAGATAAGCCGCTGCCTCTCGCTGCCTATCATCTCATTCTGACCGCCTTTTTGCTCTCCGTCTGTTGCATCGCTATCGTTCGTCAGCTTCACCTTCGTCAATAGAAGCTTCAGTTTCCGCTGTTGCTCCAACTAAATTCCCTGCCGTTAAAGTTGACAACTAACCAGATACACAATCAGCGTTCTATTCATCGTCATCAGTTCTCTGTTCGCTCCAACAAGGATCTTCTTATCCCCGACATCCCAGCAGAATAAAGTCCAACAGTGCTTGAAAAACCTTTGCCAAGAAGAAGACACGAGTTGTGTTCAAGCGAGAGAACACCCTCGAGCGCGTGCATATCACACGCAAGGCATGGGAAGGCTTGTTCTGAACACGCGCGAGTCAGAAGGTTCCTACCCTCATCTCGTGAGTTGATCATTTTCTCATGATATTTTGAATTTATCGCAAGTTTTTTCATTATATCATCAGAGCCACCTCACCATCCTAGTCAGCATACAGTTACTGCATAGTCAGCGTCCATACACCATTCATTAGCACGATTTTGCAAGGATGGCGTGGGACGTTTATCAACATTTATTTATGAAGATCGTTCACGTTTCATGGACAAAAAATTTCGACCACAAAGAGAATGATACGATATAAAAAATATCATTTATTATATGTTTATTACTTTGAGAAGCTAAACTTTGTACTCTTTTTCTCATTGGGTTTTTTAATGAGGTAGTATGCTCGTATTTAGAATTGATTTTGAAATATTGTAATTTAAGAGTTTTGACTTTATTAGATTTATATTTGGTAGGTTTAGATAAGATAGATTTATTCAAGAATTCATCGAATATTTGGATTGATATACTTGGATGAATATGGGTATCATTTAGATTTTAAATAGGTATTATAGTTAGATATGAATTTAGTTTCCTAAATCTGCCATAATTTTTTAAATTCTATTTGTGCTGACCAAATTATACCCTATAAATAGGAGAGGCCAACCAAAAAATTCCAACATTATTATCAATCAAATATTCAGATTTTACAAGCACTAATTTTTATTGTTGCTTAATCCAACGGGTTAATTAAGTATTAATACCCTTTGTAAACTAATCTTGTGGGCTAGTTAGTGAACAAAGAACCCTTTATCCTTGAGCTAATCTTGTGGGCTAGTTAACGAGCAAATTTTCAAATTGTGAAGTAATCCTACAGGCTAGTTAGCTTTAAAATTATCGAGCTATTCATGATCGTGAGGGCTAGTTTTGATAAGTTTTTACGGCTATACCGGAGTTTACAAAATCCCTCCTTCAGTTAAAGATTTAAAATTCCACAATCCCGAGTTTTCGCAAGGAGATTAATATCAGTTGGTATCAGAGCAAAGCAAAAGTTTCTGCGACCATTATATCACTTAGCATCGGTTGATATCTTTATGTTTGTATTTTATTTTTGTAATTTGAGAAAAAATCAGGATTCTATTAAGCACCACCGCCGGACAACAATTTGTCGGCGCAGCTCAGCTCCGTTCTTCTCAAACGGATCTTTAGTGAGATAACTCGCTGCCTCCCCCTACGTATCTTCTTTGTCTGATTGCCGTTCTACACTCTGGCTATCGCATCACCATCGTTTGCCACCTTGACCTTCATCAATTAAAACTTTAGTTTTCGCCTTTGCTCCATATAAATTCCCTTCCACTAAAGTTGTCGACCAGCCAAATACTCAATCAGCGTTCTAATGATCGTAATCTGTTCTCAGTTCACTCCAGCAAGGATCTTATTATTTCCTTTATCCCAGCAGAATACAATCCAGCAGCGCTTAACACACCTTCGCCAAGAAAAAGATGCGCGCTGTCTTCACGTGAGAGAACACCCTCGAGCGCGTGCATATCACTCACATGGCATAGGAAGGCACGTTCAGAACATGCGCGAGTCAGATGGTTCTTACCCTCATCTCATGAGCTGATCATTCTCTAGTGATATTTTGAATTTATTGCGAGTTTGTTCATTATATCGCAGAGCCACCTCACCATCCTAGTTAGCACACAGTCACTGCATAGTCAGCATCCATACACCATTTATTAACAGAATTTTTCAAGGATGGCGTGGGAATTTTATCTACATTTATTTATGAAGATCGTTCACGTTTCGAGGTCAAAACTTTTCGACCGCGAAAATAATATGGTCATCATTTAGATATGAAATAGGTATTATAGTGAGATGTGACTTTAGCTTATGAAAGCTACCTAATATTTTCAATTTCTATCTGTACTAGCCAAATTATAACATATAAATAGTGAGGCCAGCCACAAAATTTTACAACATTATTATCAATCAAAAATTTGGATTTTGCAAGCACTAATTTTCATTGTTGCTTAATCCTATGGGTTAATTAAGTATCAATACACTTTGTAAACTAATCATGTGGGCTAGTTAGTCAAAAAAGAACCCTTTATCTGTGAGCTAATCCTAAGGGCTAGTTAGCGAGCAAATTTTCAAATTGTGATGTAATTTTGCGGGCTAGTTAACTTTAAAATTCTCAAGCTATTCATGATCACGAGGGCTAGTTTTGATCAGTTTGTTCGACTATACTAGAGTTTACAAAAGCCTCGTTTAGTCAAAGTTTTAAAATTCTGAAATTTTGAGTTTTTGCAAGGAGATTCATATCAGTTGGTATCAGAGCAAAGCATAAATTTATGCGACCATCATATCACTCGACATCTATTGATATATTTATATTTTATTTTTAAATTTGAAAAAAATTAGGATTCTATTTAGCACCAACGCCGGACAACAATTTGTCGCCGTCGCTCAGCTCCATTCTGTTCCAACGGATCTCTGGTGAGATAAGCTGCTGCCTCCCACTGCGTATCATCTCCGTCTGACCGCCGTTCTACTCTCTGTCTATCACATTGCCATCGTTCGTCTGCTTGACCTTCGTCAATTGAAGCTTTAGTTTCCGCCTTTGCACCAACTAAATTCCCTTCCGCTAAAGTTGTCGACCAGCCAAATACTCAATCAGTGTTCTAATGATCGTCATCACCTCTCCATTCACTCTAGCAAGGATCTTCTTATCTCCGACATCGCAACAGAATAAAGTCTAGCAGTGCTTGACACACATTCGCCAAAAAGGAGATACACGTTGTCTACACGTGAGAGAACACCCTCGAGCGCATGCATATCACGTGCACGGCATAGGAAGGCGTGTTCAGAACATGCACGAGTCAGATGGTTCCTACCATTATCTCATAAGCTGATCATTTTTTCGTAATATTTTGAATTTATCGCAAGTTTGTTCTTTATATCGTCAAAGCCACCTCACCTTCCTTGTCAGCACACAGTCACTGCACAGTCAGCATCCATACACCATATATTAGCAAGATTTTTCGAGGATGGGGTGGGAATTTTATCTACATTTATTTATAAAGATCATTAACGTTTCGAGGAAAAAACTTTTCGATCACGAAGAGAATATGGTCATCATTTATATTTTAAATAGGTATTATAGTTAGATAGGACTTTAGCTTCTGAAAGCTGCCTAATATTTTTAGTTTCTATTTGGACTGGCCAAATTATAACCTATAAATAGGGGAGGCCAGCCACAAAATTGTACAACATTATTATCTATAAAAAATTGGATTTTGCAAGCACTAATTTTCATTGTTGCTTAATCCTATGGGTTAATTAAGTATCAATACCCTTTGTAAACTAATCAAATGGGGTAGTTAGTGAACAAGGAACCCTTTATCTACGAGCTAATCCTACGGGTTAGTTAGCGGGAAAATTTTAAAATTGTGAAGTAATCCTGCGGGCTAGTTAGCGTTACAATTCTCGAGCTATTCAAGATCACGGGGGCTAGTTTTGATCAGTCTTTTTGGCTATACAAGAGTTTACGAAATCCCTCATTTAGTCAAAGATTTAAAATTCTGCAATTCAGAGTTTTTGTAAGGAGATTCATATCAGTTGTTATCATAGCAAAGCGAAAGTTTCTACAACTATCATATCACTCAGCATCGGTTGATATATTTATGTTTGTATTTTATTTTTTAAATTTGAAATAAAATCAGGATTCTATTACGCACTACCGCCGGACAACAATTTGTCGCGGCCGCTCAGCTCCGTACTGTTCTAACGTATCTTTGGTGAGATAAGCCGTTGTCTCCCACTCCTATCATCTCCGTCTGACCGCCGTTCTGGTCTCCGTCTGACCGCCGTTCAGGTCTCCGTCTATCACATCTCCATTGTTCGTCAGCTTGACCTTCGTTAATTGAAGCTTTAGTTTCCTCCATTGCTCCAACTAAATTCCTTTCGTTAAAGTTTTCAACCAGATTGATACTTAATCAGCGTTCTAATAATCGTCATCAGTTCTCGGTTCGCTCCAGCAAGGATCTTCTTATCTCCAACATCGGAGCAGCATACAGTCAAGAAGCGCTTGACACAACTTTGCGAAGAGGAAGATGAACGCTATCTTCACGCGAGAGCACACCCTCGAGCGTGTGTATATGACGCGCACGACATAGGATGGCGTGTTCTGAACACGCGCGAGTCAGGAGGTTCCTACACACATCTCGTGAGCTGATCATTTTCTCGTGATATTTTGAATTTATCATGAGTTTGTTCATTATATCATCAGAACCACCTCACCATCCTAGTCAGAATATAGTCACTGCATAGTCAGTTTCAATACACCATTTATTAGCACAATTTTGCAAGGATGGCGTGGGCGTTTATATACATTTATTTATGAAGATCGTTCATGTTTTGTGGACAAAATAATTCAACGACAAAGAGAATGATACGATATCATAAATATCATTCACTATATTTTTATTATTTTATTATTTTGAGAATCTAAACATTATACTCTTTTTCTCATTGGGGTTTTTAATGAGGTAGTGTGCTCGTATATAAAATTGATTTTAAAATATTGTAACCTAGGAGTTTTGACTTTATTAGATTTATATTTGGTGGGTTTAGATAAGATAGATTCATTCAAGAATTCATCGAATATTTGGATTGATACACTTGGATGAATATGTGCATCATTTAGATTTAAAATAGGTATTATAATTAGACATGAATTTAGCTTCCTAAAGCTGCCTAATTTTTTAAAATTCTATTTGTACTGGCCAAATTATAGCCTATAAATTGGGGAGGCCAACCAAACAAAAATCCAACATTATAATCAATCAAAAATTCAGATTTTACGAACACTAATTTTCGTTGTTGCTTAATCCTACGGGTTAATTAAGTATCAATACCCTTTGTCAACTAATCATGTGGGCTAGTTAGTGAACAAAGAAACCTTTATCCTCGAGCTAATCATGTGGGCTAGTTAGCGAGCAAATTTTCAAATTGTGAAGTAATCCTACAGGCTAGTTAGCTTTAAAATTCTCGAGCTATTCATGATCACGAGGGCTATTTTTGATAAGTTTTTGCGGCAATAATAGATTTTAAAAAATCCCTCGTTTAGTCAAAGATTTAAAATTCCACAATCCCGAATTTTCGCAAGGGGATTCATATCAATTGGTATCAGAGCAAAGTGAAAGTTTCTGCTACCATCATATCACTTAGCATCGGTTAATATCTTTATGTTTGTATTTAATTTTTTAAATTTGAAAGAAAATCAAGATTCTATTCAGCACCACCGCCAAACAACAATTTGTCACCGCAACTCAACTCTGTTCTTCTCAAACGGATCTTTGGTGAAATAAGTCGCTGCCTCCCACTGCGTATCATCTCTGTATGACCGCCGTCCTGCTCTCTGGTTATCGTATCGCCATCATTCGTCACCCTGACCTTCATCAATCGAAGCTCTAATTTTCGTCTTTGCTCTAACTAAATTCCCTTCCTCTAAAGTTTTCGACTAGCTGAATACTCAATAAGCCTTCAAATGATCGTCATCAGTTCTCCGTTCACTCCAGCATGGATCTTCTTATCTCCGGTATCGCAGCAGAATACAGTCCAGCAGCACTTGACACACCTTCGCCAAGAAGAAGACGCGCATTTTCTTCACGTGAGAGAACACCCTCGAGCGCGTGCATATCACGCGCACGGCATAGGAAGGCGTGTTCAGAACATGCGCGAGTCATATGGTTCCTACCCTTATCTCATGTGCTGATCATTCTTTCATGATATTTTGAATTTATCGCGAGTTTGTTCATTATATCGTAGAGCCACCTTACCATCCTAGTCAGCACAAAGTCACTGCATATTCAGCATCCATACACCATTTATTAACAAAATTTTTGGAGGATGGCGTGGGAATTTTATCTACATTTATTTATGATGATCATTCACGTTTCGAGGACAAAACTTTTTGACCACGAAAATAATATGGTCATCATTTAGATATGAAATAGGTATTATAGTTAGATATGACTTTTTCTTCTGAAAGCCGCCTAATGTTTTCAATTTCTATTTGTACTGGCCAAATTATGACCTCTAAATAGGTGAGGCCAGCCACAATTTTTACAAAATTATTATCAATAAAAATATTGGATTTTGCAAGCACTAATTTTCATTGTTGCTTAATCCTATGGATTAATTAAGTATCAATACACTTTGTAAACTAATCATGTGGGCTAGTTAGTGAAAAAAGAACCCTTTTTCTGTGAGCTAATTCTATGGGCTAGTTAGCAGCAAATTTTCAAATTGTGAAGTAATGCAGCGGGCTATTTAGCTTTAAAATTCTCGAGCTATTCTTGATCACGAAGGCTTGTTTTGATCAGTTTTTGCGGCTATACTAGAGTTTACAAAATCCGTCGTTTGGTCAAAGTTTTAAAATTCCGCAATTCTGAGTTTTCGCATAGAGATTCACATCAGTTGGTATCAGAGCAAAGTGTAAATTTCTACGACCATCATATCACCTAGAATCTGTTGATCTCTTTATAGTTGTATATTATTTTTTAAATTTGGAAAAAAATCAGGATTTTATTCAGCTCCACTGCCGGACAACAATTTGTCGCTGCCGCTCAGCTCCGTTCTGCTCCAACGGATCTCTGGTGAGATAAGCCGCTGCCTCCCACTGCGTATCATCTCCGTTTGACCGTTGTTCTGCTCTCTGTCTATCGTATTCCCATCATTCATCAACTTGACCTTCGTCAATTCAAGCTTTAGTTTCCACCATTGCTCCAACTAAATTCCCTTCCGCTAAAGTTGTCGACCAGCCAAATACTCAATCAGTGTTCTAATAATCATCATCAGTTCTCCGTTCACTCCAGCAAGGATCTTCATATCTCCGGCATCGCAAAAGAATACAGTCCAGCAGCGCTTGACACACCTTAGCTAGGAAGAAAACGCGCGCTGTCTTCACGTGAGAGAACACCCTCGAGCGCTTACATATCACGCGCATGGCATAGGAAGGCATGTTCAGAACATGCACGAGTCAAATGGTTCCTACCCTCATCTCATGAGCTGATCATTTTTTTGTAATATTTTTAATTTATCGCAAGTTTGTTCATTATATCGCCAAAGCCACCTCACCATCCTAGTCAGCACACAGTCACTGCATAGTCAGCATCCATACACCATTTATTAGCACGATTTTTCGAGGATGGGGTGGGAATTTTATATACATTTATTTATGAATATCATTAACGTTTCGAGGATAAAACTTTTTGACCATGAAGAGAATATGGTCATCATTTAAATTTGAAATAGGTATGATAGTTAGATATGACTTTAGCATCTGAAAGCTGCCTATTTTTTTAGTTTCTATTTGTACTGGCCAAATTATAACCTATAAATAGGGGAGGCCAGCCACAAAACTTTACAACATTATTATCTATCAAAAAATTGGATTTTACGAACACTAATTTTCATTGTTGCTTAATCCTATGGGTTAATTAATTATCAATACCCTTTGTAAACTAATCATGTGGTTTATTTAGTGAACAAAGAACCCTTTATCTGTAAGCTAATCCTACGGCCTAGTTAGCGGGGAAATTTTAAAATTGTGAAGTAATCTTGCGGGCTAGTTAGCGTTACAATGCAAGAGCTATTCAAGATCACGGGGGCTAGTTTTGATCAATTTTTTTGGCTATACTAGAGTTTACGAAATCCCTCATTTTGTCAAAGATTTAAAATTCTGCAATCCAGAGTTTTCACAATGAGATTCATATCAGCTGTTATCATAGCAAAGCTAAAGTTTCTGCGACCATCATATCACTCAACATTGGTTGATATCTTTATGTTTGTATTTCAATTTTTTAATTTGAAAAAAAAAATCAGGATTCTATTCAGCACCACCGCCGAAAAACAATATGTCACCGTCGCTCAGCTCCGTTTTGCTCCAACAAACTTAGTAAGATAAGCCACTGCTTCCCACTGCCTATCATCTCTGTCTGACCGCCGTTCTACTCTCCGTGTATCACATCGTCTTCGTTCGCCAGCTTAACCTTCGTCAATTGAAGCTTTAGTCTCACCATTGCTTCAACTAAATTCCCTTCCGTTAAAGTTATCGACCAGCTAGATACTCAATCAGCGTTCTAATGATCGTCGTTAGTTCTCCGTTCGCTCCAACAAGGATCTTCTTATCTCCGGCATCGCAACAGAATACAATCCAGCAGTGCTTGACACACCTTCGCCAAGAAAAAGACGCGCGATGTCATCATGCAAGAGGACACCCTCGTGCGCATGTATATCACGCGTACGGCATACGAAGGTTTGTTCTGAACGTGCGCGAGTCAGAAGGTTCCTACCCTGATCTCGTGAGCTGATCATTTTTTTTGTAATATTTAGAATTTATTGCGAGTTTGTTCATTATATCATCAGAGCCACCTCACCATCCTGGTCAGCACATAGTCACTGCATAGTCAGAGTCCATACACCATTTATTAGTAGGATTTTGCGAGGATGGTGTGGGAAGTTTATCTACATTTATTGATGAGGATCGTTCACGTTTCGAGGACCAAACTTTTTGACTTTGAAGGTAATTATACGATATAAAAAATATCATTTATTATATTTTTATTAGTTTATTATTTTGAGTAGCTAAACTCTATAATCTTTTTCCCGTTGCGTTTTTTAATGAGGTAGTGTGCTCGTATTTCGAATTGATTTTGAAATATTGTAAATTAGGACTTTTGATTTTATTAGAATCATATTTGGTAGGATTAGATAAGGTAGATTCATTCAAGAATACATCGAATATTTGGATTGATATACTTGGATGAATATGGTCATCATTAACATTTATAATAGGTATTATAGTTAGATATGACATTATCTTCTGAAAGCTGCCATAATTTTTTCAGTTTCTACTTGTACTGGCCAAATTATAACCTATAAATAGGGGAAGCCAGCCACAAAATTTTACAACATTATTATCGATCAAAAATTCAGATTTTGCATGCACTAATTTTCATTGTTTCTTAATCCTAAGGGTTAATTAATTATCAATACCTTTGTAAACTAATCACGTGGGCTAGTTAGTGAACAAAGATCACTTTATCTGTGAGCTAATCATACGGACCAGTTTGCGATCAAAATTTTGAATTGTGACGTAACCCTGCAGGCTAGTTAGCTTTACAATTCTTGAGCTATACAAGATCACGAGGGCTAGTTTTGATTAGTTTTTGCGGCTATACTAGAGTTTGTGAAATCCCTCATTTAGTCAAAGATTTAAAATTCGGCAATCCAGAGTTTTCACAAGGAGATTAATATCAGTTGGTATCAGAGCAAAGAGAAAGTTTCTATGACCTTCATATCATTCATTATCAGTTGATATCTTTAGATTTGTATTTTCTTTTTTTAATTTTTTTTAAAAAATTGAGAGCATGCATATCACACGCAAGGCATAGGAAGGCACGCACAAGTTAGAAGTTTCTTACCCTTATCTCGTGAGATGATAATTTTATCGTGATATTTTGAATTTATCGTGAGTTTGTTCATTATATCGTCAGAGCCACCTCACCAACCTAGTCAGCACACGGTCACTGCCTAGTTAGCGTCCATACACCCTTTATTAGCAGGATTTATCAGGGGATGACGTCAAATGTTTATATACATTTATTTTTTAAGATCATTCACGTTTCAAGGATGAAATTTTTTTACCACGGGGGGAATGATATGATATCAAAAATATCATTTATTATATTTTTATTAGTTCATTATTTTTAGGAGCAAAACACTATACTCATTTTCTCATTGGGTTTTTTAATGAGGTAGTGTGCTCGTATTTAGAATTGATTTAGAAATATTGTAGTTTGAGAGTTTGGATTTGATTAGAATTATATTTGGTAGGTTTAGATAAGGTAGATTCATTTAAGAATTCATCAAATATTTGGATTGATTTATTTGGATGAATGTGGTCATCATTTAGATTTTAAATAGGTATTATAGTTAGATATTGCTTTATTTTTTTAAAGCTGCCATAATTTTTTCAGCTTCTATTTGTACTGGACAAATTATACCCTATAAATAGGGGAGGAAATTCACAAAATTTTAGAACATTATTATCATTAAAATTTTCAGATTTTTTTTATTTTATTGCTTGCGAGCATTAACTTTCATTGTTTCTTAATCCTGCGGGTTAATTAAGTATCAATACACTTTGTGAACTAATCTTGTGGGCTAGTTAATGAACAAAGAATCTTTTATCTGTGTGCTAATCCTACTGCTTAGTTAGCGAGCAAATTTTTTTATTGTGAACTAATCTTGGGGGTTAGTTAGCTTTACAATTTTCGAGTTGTTCAAGATCCCGTGGGTTAGTTTTATCAATTTGTGCGGTTATACTAGAGTTTGCAAAATCCCTTATTTGGTTAAATATTTCGCAAGGAGATTCATATCAGTTGGTATCAAAGCAAAGTGAAAGTTACTGCGACCATCATATCACTCAGCATCAGTTGATATCTTTATATTTGTATTTTATTTTTTGAATTTCAAATAAAGAATCAGGTTCAGCACCGCTGCCGGACAATAATTTATCGCCGCCGCTCAGCTCCGTTCAGCTCCGACGGATCTTTGGTGAGATAAACCGCTGCCTCCCGCCTCCTATCATCTCCGTCTGACAGCTGTTCTGCTCTCCGTTATACTCTTCGTCAATCGCATCACCGCCGTTCGTCAGCTTGACCTTCGTCAATTGCAGCTCCAGTTGTCATCGTTGCTTCGAATAAATCTGATGTCGTTAAAGTTGTCGACTAGCCGGATACTCAATCAGCATTCAATTGGTTGTCATCAGTTCTCCATTTGCTCTTGCAACGATCTTCTTATCTCTGGCATCGCAGCAGAATACAGTCTAGCAGCGCCGTACATACCTCCGCCAAGAAGAAGATGTGAGTGGTCTTCACGTACGAGCACACCCTCGAGCGCGTGGATATCATACGCACGTCAAAGGAAGGCGCGTGTTGAAAATGCGAGAGTTATAAGGTTTCTACTCTCATCTCGTGACCTGATCATTTTTTCGTGATATTTTGAATTTATCGCGAGTTTGTTCATTATATCGTCAGAGCTATCTCACCATCCAAGTCAGCACTAAGTCACTGCAGAGTAAGCGTCTACACACCATTTATTAGCAGGATTTTGCAGGGATATCGTGGGACATTTTTCTACATTTATTTTTAAAGATAATTCACGTTTGGATGACGAAACTTTTCGACCATGGAGGGAATGATACGATATTAAAAATATCATTTATTATATTTGTATTAGTTATTTTTAGGAGTTAAACACTATAATCTTTTTCCCATTAGATTTTTTATTGAGGTAGTGTGCTCATATTTAAAATTAATTTTAAAATATTGTAATTTAGGAATTTTGATTTGATTGAAATTATATTTGATTGGTTTAGATAAGGTAGATTCATTCGAAAATTCATCCAATATTTTGATTGATTTACTTTGATGAATATGGTCATCATTTAGATTTAAATTAGGTATTATAGTTAGATATGGTTTTAACTTCTTAAAGATGCTATAATTCTTTTCAGTTTCTATTTGTACGGGCCAATTTATACCCTATAAATAGGGGAGGCCATCCACAAAATTTTACAACATTATTTTCAATCAAAGATTCAATTTTTTTAGTTTATTGCCTACGAGTATTAATTTTCATTGTTATTTAATCCTTCGATTAGTTAAGTATCAATTACCTTTGTGAAATAATCATGTGGGCTAGTTAGCGATCAAAATTTTGAATTGTGAACTAATCCTGCGGGCCAATTAACTTTAAAATTCTCGAGTTGTTCAAGATCCCGAGGGCTAGTTTTCATCAGTTTGTGCGGCTATACAAGGGTTTGCAAAATCCCTCGTTTAGACAAAGATCTAAAGTTCTGCAATACATAGTTTTCGCAAGGAGATTCATATCAAAGCTTGTTCATATTCGTTCCTGCGTAATGAAAATTTTATGGAAACAATTTATGAGAAGATGATTCTACCTAGCATTCAAAGGAAAAATAGTCCTTGATAGTATTTGAGGTGACATGAGTGATAGGCTGAGCAGTAGGACTTGGTGCTCCAATAAAATTTACTTTTGTAGCAAAATTCTTTCCTGATTTGGTTTTAACATCTAAATTAAGATTCTTTAGGACTATCCATAAAATTTAAATTTGTTTAAAATGAAATTCTTCCACACCGACTTCCCACTTATTATGGCATGGCCGGTGGACTTCGAACCTCTTGTTTTTTTTATTCTCAACCTGGATTTTGAAATTAAATTTAAGAAAATTTGAATGACCCATTTATTAGCACCAATTTCTGACTTACGTAATTTTGATGAAACTTCTAACTTAAACTTTTTCAAAATAAGATTCACTATTTCAAAAAAATGTTCTTCAAATTAAATTTATTTTCTTATATGTATGGAATTTATATTTGTGTTAAGTTATCATCAAAAATTAATATAATTCAAACACTGGCTAAATTCAAGACCTCGAGTATGACACGATTAAACAATTGGGTCGGGCACGACAGAGCACACACAAAGCACGTTGACAGACGGTGGTTGATTTATTTTTACCACATGATACGGCATCACACGAATCACGAGTACTGGTACAACAACGGAGCTTATATCATATCTGGCACACCCAATAAAATAATTCTCCATGATGATGATGGGAGGGAGGGGGCAACATCTAACAAACAATGGGCTGATGGTCATACATGTTACTTTCGGGGATGGAAAATCTTGAGTGATTCGAATCAATTTACCTTAGAAAACATTTGCGTTTTTGAAATTTTCAAATATGAAGATAAGGGTATTTATTTACAAGTCAAACTTCTCCAACCTAAGAACTCTGCAAAATATATGATACTTTTATCATTTTACTCAGCATCAATCTGGTTATAAATTTTGAACTTTAGCAATTGGTTCCCTTTATTTAGATGCTTAGATATTCTTGATCTTGGTTTTTAAAATTTGGTTTTACAAATCGTTATTGTGTTCGACGTAAGAAAATGTATGTCATATTTGACACGAATACGGTATGGAGCCAACTCTTTCAATTCGTAGGTTGATTTGTTACTTCCAAATTAGATTTTATTGTCAATTTATGGTTATAAATTTATAATTATCAACAATTATAAAATATTTATGAGGGGATACATTAGAAAATTTATGAGTATAGTGTTATAAGCAAAAAAAAAATTATAACTGAGGTACAACCTTTTGTAAAAAATTTATATCGAATTCTCTAAGTGCAACACAACATCTCTAAATAAAATTATTATTTAACATGACCAAATTCAATGTTTAAAAATGATTGCAAACATTTGGCACCATGAAAGCAACATAGAATTAAATCCAAAAAATATATTTTGGGAAAATAATTAGAATTGAGGAAGTACTAGAACCTGACTAATAAAAAAATTCACACCAATAATCATCTACATACTAGATAAAAAAAAATATGGGTCGATCCTTCACAAAAATTCCATGCTTGCCTAAAATTGGACATAGGGGTAAATTTTTAGAGCTATTAAATCAGAATTGGTTTCCATGGCAATTTAAAGCACAGCCATGCATCGCCACACGATGCACATCTCAACCACGCACAAACTCAGCACAAACACGACACAAATCCAGCTCTATCTATTCCTTTGTTCATTTGTTACTTCAAAATTAATATGGTGGTCAATTTATAGTTGTGAGCTTGACAATTTAAAATTATTATCAATTTTGGCACAATTTTATGAGGTGGATTTATAGGAGAATTTCTAAGTATAGTGAAATGAGTATAAAATAATATAAAAAATATAAAAAATTAATATTTTGTAATAATAAATAAATTTATCAGATTCCTTTTTTTAAAGAGGTACGCAACATCTTCTAAATAAAATCATTTAATCACAGACAAAATCCAAAAAGGAATGCAATGATCTATATTTAAATGAGCAACATATGATAAAATTAAAACAACCATACAAAGAAATAATTAGGATTAAAGAAGTGTCACAACCATGATTGTGGGAAAACTCCCCACCAAAGAATCACCATCGTCAACATACTAAGTCAAAAATATGGATCCATTTTTCACAGAAATTCCATACTTATTTGTGTTCGTGCCCACATACGTAATGAGAAGTTAATGGGAACAATTTACGAGAAGATGATTCTACCTGGCATTCAGATGAAAAAAAAAATCCTTGATAGCATTTTAGGTGAAATGAGTGATAGGCTGAGCAAGAGGAACTGGTGCATCAATAAAATTTACTTTTGCAGGAAAATTCTTTCCTAACTTGGTTTGTACATCTAAATTGAGATTCTTTAGAGCTATCCTTGACATTTTAAGTTGTTCAAAATGAAGTTTTCCCACACGGATGTCCCACTTATTATGCCATGACCATTGCACTTCGAATCTCTTGAGATTTTTCTTCTCAGCCTAGATTTTGAAATTAAGTTAAACATAATCTTACTGATACGTTTACGAGCATCGATTTTTTACTTACATAAATTTTATAAAATTTCTAACGTAAACTTTTGAAAAATATATTCACTATTTCAAAAAAATGTACTTTAAGTTAAATTTATTTTCTTATATGTATGGAATTTATATTTGTTTTAAGATATCATTAAAAATTAATAAATTTCACATAATGAATAAATTCAAGACCTCAAGTATGACACAATTCAACAATTGGTTCGGTACCCACATAGCACGCACAAAGCACGTTGATGGACAGTGGTCAAATTTTTTTATCACATGACACGGCATCCCACGAAACAAAATGAGTACGGGGACAACAACGGACCTTATATCGTATCCGGCACACCCAATAAAATAATTCTCCATGATAATGATGGGAGAGAGTGGATGGCGTTTTAAACACATTGGGCCGATGGTCGTACATGGTACTCCGGGGGATGAAAAATCTTGTGTGATACGAATCACTTCACTGTAGAAGACATTTGCATCTGTGAATTTCTCAAATCTGAAGATAAGGGTCTCTAAATACAAGTAAAACTTCTCCAACCTAAAAATAGTGCATAATATCTTACACTTTTATAATGTTACTCATCATCGATCGGGTCATAAATTTTGAACATTAGCAATTGGTTTGATGCTTAGATAATTGTGATCGTGGTTTTTAAACTTTGGTTTTACAAATCGTTATTGTGTTCGATGTAAAGAAATACATATCATATCTGGCGCGAACTCGGCACGAATACGGTATGAATCCAACTCTTTCAATTCATATGGTGATTTGTCACTTCCAAATTTGATTTGCTCGTCAATACAAGGTTATAAATTTATACATATCATTAATTATAAAATATTCATGAGGTGGATGTATTAGAACATTTACGATTATAGTGCAACAAGAAAATTAAAATTAAAACTGATGTAAACACCTTTTGTAAAAAAAAAGTATATCGGATTCTCTAAGTGCAACGTAATGTTTCTATATAAAATTATTATCTGACATGATCAATTCAATGTTTAAAGAGGATTTCAAACATTTTTCACCAAGAAAGAAACATAGAATTGAATCCAAAAAATATTTCGGGGAAATAATTAGAATTGAGGAAGTACTAGAACATTGATCAATAAAAAAACATCCCACCAAGAATCATCAATAAACTAATTAAAAATTACGGGTCCATCCTTCACTGAAATAACATGCTTACCCACCATTGGACATAGGGGTAAATTTTTAGAGCTGTGAAATTGGAACTGATTTCTATAGCAATTTAAAGCACAACCACGCATCGCCACTTGGGAGGCTACACATATGCATGCTGGTTTGGCCATTATATGCAGGGACATCAACGGAGACTTGGTCCATGCGGAGATTAGAGGTACCCGAGCTATATCAAGTCTTCATGCCGAGATGCTAGCAATCCACGAGGCTCTCAACATAGGGAAGTCACTTTCTAACATCTTTACTATCGAATCGGATTGTCTTTTGGCTATTACTTATGCGCATCACCCCTTACAAGCCCCTTGGAAACTATACTCTATTGCTTCTCGTTTGCATCGTCTCATCTCAGACTTGAATGTGGCCCTGTTACATATCAAAAGAGAGGCAAACTGTCCAGCTGATAGCCTAGCAAAATCAGTTTCTTATGGCCAACATCAGACTCTCACCTATACATCCTTGTCTCGGCACGTCCAAGGACTTCTCGTTCTAGATAAACAACAGGTACCCAACATTAGAATCTCGAACATAATTCACTAACCTCTCTTAGGTCTTGTGCAGGATGTTCGAAGGACTATCGACTACCTCACTCAATTCGCAGCTGCCCTCTCCTATCCACTTCATCAACGGCGCAGCTATTCTCTTCTGCCTCCTCATTATAGGACCTCATTGGATTACTGATGATGATGCCTGGCCAAATTTAGTAGTTCACACGAGGGGTGGAGATTACTATTTTTGGGATCGCATCTATCATCCATTAGCATTAGATGGCTGTAGATTATTGCTATCTTGTTCTACTTTGATAGCTTTTGTGAGCAATTCATGTTGCTTTTGCTAATTAATTTTTCAAAA
>JAULKM010134750.1:0-35791 GCA_032355605.1 Rubia tinctorum
AAGAAAGCACAAAATATACTTGATAATCAAAGCAAAAAATAGGAGAAATTAAATCTCACAAATTCATACTAGAAATGGTTACCAATTGCTCCCAAGAGTATATTTAGCCTAGATTAGCTAAACCCACAGCAAAAAAACAAAAATACATGCTAAACATTGGAGAAATGATGAAAGAGTAAATGCAAACTAGGGTTTTGAAGGTAGAAAATTTGCTGTCTTCAATGGGGGGAGAGAGGGGTATTTATAGTCTAGGAATTAAAAGAAAAAAGCAACAAAATGACCTGTTGGACCCTTTGTCACGGATTGTGCCAATTTAACACTGGCCGTGGCCATTGACCGTGCAGATTTGACACTGACCGTGACAAGCTCTCTGCCCAACTTCTACCAATTTCCAGAATAATTGGCCTTCTCTTCAAAATTCCGTCGCCTCTTCAATCTTGAACTCTTCAAACCCGAACTCTTCAAAAGTAGTCTTCAAAATGATCTTCAAAACACTCATAAATCAAAGAATTTGGACATAAAACATGTAATGTCATCCTAACCATCTAATTGATAAAATATCGATTTCCTTCAAATTTAATCCATAATCTATTACAAAATCAGACTTCGAATGTGCTAAAAATATGATGTAAATTGGGCACACCAACGAGCATAAGCAACCTCTTGTTATTGCTACGTTCGATTGTGTGAAAATAATTCGAACAAACTGATTTCTTCATGGATAAGTTGCTTTAACTTGGGAATATATATTTGTATAATCCTATCATTCATTTGCCTAACAAGTTCTTGCCTTGCAGAAGACAAGTTCCGTGCATCAGCTCGAGCCTACTTCTCTTCGTTTTGAATGACTGTGCAGCTTGGAGCTCAACTTTCATCTTTGTTGTTGATTTTTAATATCTTTCTTTTTGGATGCTTAGTTACCTTATTTATAAGTTAGATTATTGAAGGAATTAAGTGTTCAAGGTAATGAAGTATGTGTGAGTATACAAATAGTTTAGGTAAAACTAAACTTACCTATTACTTAATCTGAATTGTAATAAAGTAATTTTTGAATTATTAGCATGATATTGAAATTAATATGTCTTTCCTTCTTGGTGTAGAATGCATGGAAGAGATGTCCCCCTGCGGTGGTGAGCTTCGCCAATGGGCGTAAATAAGTCTTGTGATTCCATTACCCAAGACTAAAAAGGGTTCCTGGGCATAAGTTCAGAACATGCGAGCTCTTTAAAGTCCTGCTTTCGCGTATTGAACCATAAGGTTTAAGATAGCAATCCCGTTAAGGTACCAGAGCAATCCAATTTGTACTCAATGAATTAAGCATTTTTAAGTTTCCCTTAAATCTCAAATGACTATACCCATATTTGGTGCAACCTTGAAAATAAGATGGTATATATCTTTATATTACTTGTAGATTGTTTCTAAAGATATTATAAATGAAATTACATAGATTTTGGATGCTAAAACCTCCCTTACTTTTTTTAGATGAAACTGCAGAAGTGGGGGTATTTATTGGCCACCCAAGCCCTCAAAAACCAACTTAATACAAAAGAATCAAGATGTGTTCTTGATCACTCCCAAAAGAATGCAAAAATTGAAAACTTAGAAGCATACACTATGTAAACTAGTCTAAAGTATAACCGATTGGTAGAGCTTACTGTACATGATTCTTGTAAAAACTAACTCCACCCGCTGTGTTATTAGTTTTCCAAGCCAGATGGACATTAAGCGCTTCCAATAGAAGGCAGTATATGAATTCATGCATGTTGTTGTACCGCAGATCTGGTCTTCCTTCATATTTCCCTTGCCATTCTCAGATTCGGTAGCTTGAGTCGATCACTTGTGATTGCATGCCGGATTGTAGTTATTCCTGAGAGGTCCTGTTGTTGAATATTCTCGGTTAAGGCTGCCAAACAATGAGCCACTCCATTTCATTCTCTTGGAATGTGTTGTATTACGATGTGATATCTGTTGATTAGAGAAATTGCTTCCCATACTGCCATTTTGCAGGACCATGGTGGTTTTCTTTCATGCCTCAGAATTCTCGTTACCTGCAATGAGTCGACTTCTAGAGTTAGTGACAGCCTATTATTCTGAATACCTACCTTGATGGACCTGATAGCAGCCCCTAACTCGGCTGTTAGGGGGTCTTCAGCTTCCATATATTCGCTGCCCAATTGAATACACCTTGCATTCGAGTCCCTGAAAATAAAACCTATCCTAGATCTGCAGTTTTTCTTATATGAAGCATCCAAGTTAACCTTAAAACCTATTAAAGATGCAGTCCAGGTGACTGATGTAATGGTTCTAACCGGTTTATCAATGAAGGATATCATAAGACCCTTCTGTATTAATATATCTAGATCATTTGATTTCACAGTAGGGTTTAAAGAGAGGATTTGAGAGGTTAGCACATTAATCTCCTTAATCATGAACTGGCTAGAATGTACTGAGCCACAGAATACATAATTGTTCTTTGATTTCCAAAGAACCCAGCATGTTATGATAGATAGAATATACAAGATTTTATGCCTAGCAGTTGACATTGAATGTGCCGACCATATCCAAGATAATCTGTCAAATATATAGGGGAAGTTTCTATGAGAAATGCTAGCTTGATGAAAAATGTAATTCCAGATTTGCAAAGCTACAGGGCAGGAATTAAAGAAATGATCCATATTATCTATATTATTGCAATGAACACATTTTGATGCTAGATATATTCCTATTCTATTCAGCACATCATCAAAAGGCAGCAAGTAATTCAACAATTTCCACATAAAGGTAGAAAACTTAGGAGGAACTAAATTCCATACCTTTTAAAGGTTGGGTGATTGTGTCCTCCTTTTTCGAATTGTGTTGTAAGCTGATGCAATGCTAAAAGTCCTTGTTGTTAATGGCTTCCAAATCATATCATCCCTGCGTTCTTCAGTAAGTATCCACTCATTCCTTAGCTCAATCAAGCTTCCTTGTGGCAGGTTTATCTCCAGAGTGGGCATAAAGAAGTCCTTATTCTGTAGAAATTCTCTTATGTTCAAAGTTGGGAATGGTACATCCTCATTTCCTTGCCACAGGTCTATCAGTGGTCCATCATTTGTCCATCTTGTTATCCAGAATTGCAGTCACCTCTGCCCGGTATAATTTGAGAGTTTTCTTCAGCCATCTGTGATACTTTTTTTTATTCTCCTCCAAGGGTCCGACGTTCTGTGAGATGGAGTTACTGACCATATGTACTTTGCCCACATTGTTTGACCATGTTGTGCCTTCCACCAGAGCTTAAGTGAGAAGGCATCTATTAGGGTTCTTAAATCTTTAAATCCCATACCATTCTCTTCCTTTGGAAAGCATAGAGATTCCTAGCTTTTCCAATGTCTTCTATTCCCAACCTCATATTTACCCCACAAGAAATTTGCAAACATAGATCTCCAATTGTCTAAAGTATTTCCCGTAGGAGCCATGATGCACCATGTATGCTGTGGAATAGAAGCTAAAACATGTTTGATGAGTATCATTCTTCCTGCAAGGTTCAACCATCTATTGTTCCAGTGTAGAACTTTAGCATGTAATTTCTCGGTTAGATGCTGAAAGTAAAGGTTCTTTTTCCTACCTTTGAAAATGGTAACCCCTAGATACTGTAAAGGAAAAGACCCTTCAGCCATTCTTGTGATCCGTTTAATCATGTCCCTTCTCACTGAGCTGGTCTTATTTCCTACTAGGTAAGCACTTTTCTCAAAATTGATTTTCTGACCACATGCTTTTTCATAGCTTTGCAGGAAAAGAACTAGATTTTTTTAAGGATTTCAAGGTTTCCTTAAGTAGAAATACAGTATCATCAGCATAAGAGAGGTGAGTTATTTGTTGAGCTCTAGTAGGCAACCTAAAGTACTCAATATGATTATTATGGTACATAAATTTTAATCCCCTATTTAATAGCTCAGTGATGAAATTGAATAGTGTGGGGGATAATGGATCTCCTTGTTTCAATCCCCTTGATGACTTAAAATAGCCATAGGGTGTACCATTTATTAACACTGAAAACCAAGCACTACTGATGTTGCCTAAAATGAGTGATACTAAGTGTCCATGAAATCTAAATTTTAGCAGTAAGGAATTTAACATTGGCAAGACACTCTATCAAAGGCTTTAGACATATCAATCTTTGTCAGCATGTTAAGGGCATAAGGTTTTTTATCCAATAGTTTAACCATTTCTAGCATGACTAACACATTGTCAGCTATTTCTCTACCCTTTATGAAAGCAGATTGTTCCAGTGAGATACATTTTGGGAGCAAAGGCTTGATTCTTTCAGCTATGATCTTAGATATAATTTTATTTGAAATTTTTTTAAGACTTATAGGCCTAAATTCATATAGCTTCTTAGGTGTCTGAGTTTTTGGAATAAGTGTTATGAATGTGCTAGCAAAGGATTTTGGTAATTTAACTCCACACATAAACTCATGCACTGCCTGTAGAAGATCCATCCTTATTATTGGCCATGCCTTCCTAAAAAATAAGCCATTAAAACCATCCGGACCTGGGGAGCTATCCTCTCCCAGGTTTAAACTCATTGCTCTCAGTTCTTCCATTTCCACCTTTTTTAGTAATCCAATGTTATCGTCCTCAGTAATTATAGTGGGAATGAAATTAAGGAAATGCTTCATATCTACACCTGAATGTTCATTTGTTTCATCTATGATTAGATTATTGAATAAGGAAACTACATGTTCTCCTATTAGATCCTGTTCTTCAATCCAATGTCCATCTTCCTTCTAGATCTTATTAATCCTTAACCTAGTTGTTTTAGACTTGACACTACTATGGAAGAATGAGGTATTTAGATCTCCATTTTTAACCACTTTTTCCTAGATCTTTGTCTCCAGAAATCATGTTCTTCCTTTAATAACCTAACCAGCCTAGCATTTTATTCTTTAAGTCTTATGTGATCATGCAGATTGAAGGATGTGTCTAAATTCATCTCTAACTCAACAATTTTCTTTTCAACATTTAAGACATTCTCAAACACATTTCCAAATTCTGCCTTATTCCAGTTCTTTAAGAAAGTTTTTAACCTGCTCAATTTAGTGGAAAATCATATCATCCCCTGAGATGTCACTGGTTCCCCCCAATTTTGTTCTATGAGGGGGGGCAGTGTTGCTCTATTTAACCACATAGACTGAAATCTGAAAGGCCTCATAAATTTCTTAGAATGCAGTTCTAAAGTCAGCAACAGTGGGTTGTGGTCTGAGTTTCCCTTACCTACTACCTGGACATTACTATTTTGAAAAGCATCAAAAAGTTCCTGGTTACCCAAAGTTCTATCTAGCCTCTCCAAAACCCTATGTTGGCCTCTTCTTCCATTAGTCCATGTAAACAAATTACCTAGGGTGTTAACCTTAATTAAGTTGTTTGTAATTAGAAATGAGTTGAATTCATTCACTGCATTTAGATTAGGAACTGATCTCCCCTTGTACTCAGTAATAATTCTAATTATGTTGAAATCTCCTGTCAGAATACAAGGGTCAGAAGTGTCATTTAACCTTCTACCTAGTTCCAAGAACATGGTTGTTCTTAGTGCCCTGTCATGGTATCCATATACCGCAAACAATTGAAAAGAGATGTTAGCATGAGTGTGTGTGATATGAAACTGTAGGAATCTCTCATGTCTAAATAGTAAGATGCTCTGGATGGTGTATTTAAAGAAGATCCATATGTGATCATCATCCAAAGATTCAGAGTATTGAAAGTTTTGTTGTGTCATGAAATCATTAAGTTTGCATTTCTGCTGCTTAGGTTCAATTACAATGACAACTTCAATATTGTGTACCTGGACTAATTTCCGAAGCCTTGTAAATCCTTTCTTAATTCCTCTAATATTCCATGTAAGTGTTTTACACATCATTTAAAACTGCATTTTTAACTTTGCACGAGTCATCATGAGATTGGGAGTACTGAAAAAGCTTATCTTACCAAGAGAATGATCAGAGATACCTGGATTTATTTGGTCTTGAGGAGGAGCGGTAGGTTCTGTCTGAAGTTTATCCCTCTTATCTGGGTCGAGTTCGTCATCTTCACTGTTGTTAATCATTTGGGCTAATGATTCTGTACTGAGCATATATATTTCATCTTCGTTATCTTCTTTCTCTGGTGTTGAGCTTTCTCCTCCTTGACTGATCTCGGCTATGGAGCAGAAGGGTATTTGTTCCTCTTGTAAATCCCTGAGCTTATCAAACCTGTTGCTGAATTGGATTAGATCCTCCGTAAGTTTCTTTCTGTCCACTGATCTTTGTTGATTAAGATTCTTCCTCCTTATAAGATCATCTAAGGAGTTCCAGTTCCTAAAACTTCTGGTGGAGCTAGTTGCTTTTCTGAGGAGGATTACAGAAGACCTCGGAGTTCTCACTGCCCAAATCATTTTCTGTATGTCTTTTGTTGATTCCTGGGCGATTTTGCTTGTTCCACCATCTCCAAATAATTCATCAGCATCCTCAAATACCTCTATTTCTTCATCCGAATCTTTATTCGGGTGTGAAGTACTTGACTGTGCTTCCAAATGTAGAACTGGTTTCCATTCCATCTTTCCTTTTTTTGGAGAAACATGTTTCCACTCCATTTGTGGGTTTGTCTCTTCTGTTTCTGTTTCAGGTTGAGCAGCTTGAGTAAAATGAGCATTCAGGGAAGGTTGTACAATTGCCGCAGCTGGAGCAGAGATGAAATCATCCTTCATATCCTTTCCTTTAACCTGAAGTGCACCCTTATTACTCCTGTTATCTGGCCTGCAATCATTTTGCGAGTGACCAATCTTCGAACATTTTGGACAGTAACTAGGATAGTCCTCGTACCCCACAGCATACCATTTACTTTTAGTATGAGTCCCTAACCGAATTCTATTCGGAAACGGTCCCAGAAGGTTCATTTCAATACATAACCGGATGGTTGAGGGCCTAGTCATGTTTATTGTGAATGGGTCAGCAAATATGAGTTCTCCTAACCTACTTTCTATATGAGGAATAGAATCTGGATGCAGAAAGTAGGCAGGAGGAAATTCAATTGTAGCCCATACCGGAACTATCGGAGGCTCCTCATTAACGTCGAAGTTCTTCGTCCATTTGAGCACTTTCATGAGCTGTCCTCCGATGTTCCAATTTCGTTTAATCCAGCATCTTTGTATGTCTTCTTCCACTTCGAATTTGATGAAGATATGGCGATGGTCGAGGGCTGTGATAACTGGGTCGGATTTGAATCCGATCTTCTTGAATTGGTTGCGGATGAAATCCAGAGTCGGCCTACCCTTAGAAAACTTACCGATTAGGTGTTTCTTGAATGGTTCGGAAAGTCTATCGATTTCATCTTCGTTGAATAGGACTGCGATTTCGCCCTTGAATTCTGTCACCTGAGCAAGTGGGATTCTAGATTTCTGGGTTAGGAAGGTTTGTTTTCCGACCATTGAAGCATATGAAGGCAGACTCTCACCAAGTGGTGGAGCCGCCATAGGAGGGGTATGGTTGTATTGATCGGAAAGGGCGTTGTGTTCCTGTGTAAATAACCGTTGCGGTGGAAGACAGATGTTTTTTTACCGTTACTGGTGGTTCACGGTGATAGGTCTACAGTATTTCGAGAGGAATCGCTTTCACTACTTTCCACTCACGCAAAGCTTTAGGACATGCCCAGGCTTATGCGCTACCCTGGAAGAAGGTGTCATGTAAACCTCTTCATGAAGATCTCCATACAAGCACACACTCTTAACAAGAATATATATTAATGGTTAAAAGTTGATGCAGCTGACTGCTAAAAGTCAAATTAAAAAGTTTATTTTGTGACGGACTATATCATATTTATGTGAATATATTAATGGTTAAAAGTTGATGCAACTGACTGTTAAAAGTCAAATTATGAAGTTTATTTTGGGACGGACTATATCATATTTATGTGAATAACAGTATCTTCTTTAGGTCATTGGGGAGGACGACTAGTTGTCGGGAGCAATGGCGTTTTCTTTGTGTTTGGTTTTCCACTAACTTATAATTTGTTTGCAGGCATTTTAACGTAAACAAAACAATGAAACTGTCGGCTTGCATTCAGTCTTCTTCCTCCCTTTGACCAGTCTTAGTACCCTTTTAATCATCTTGTCATTAAAGTTTCAATTGACTGCTAAACTAATTTGCATAATCTTTGGGGTTTAGTGGGCCGTGTAGGGATTGTTTGGACCAACCGAGGTGTGGTCAACTCTCGAGGTACAACATGACAAAACCGAGAGCTTAAACCAGCCCTGAGAATTATTCTGTTTTCTGGCTTCCAAACACGGTGCGTGGTGTTAACTGTGTTAGCGATGCACACAAGCCGATGTATGGTTCCATTTCAGACTAGTAATTGATTATTGAGAGAAGTGCATAATTCATTTATAACATTATATAAAGTCACGAAAGTGCACATATAATTCTATGATAATTAAAAGTGCAAATATAATCCTACATAGTTAGTTTATGTGCAAATATAACTTTTTCTGCCAGTTTGAAGCCGAATTATGTTAAAAAGACAAATTTACCTTTTTGAAAAAAATTCAAAATTATGAAATGTCTATAATGCCCCTAAACCCTATTTTCATTCCTCCTCTTTTTTTTCTCCTTTTCTTTCTTCTCTGGTTCTTTCTCCGCGCCATTCATTCTTCTCTAGTTCTTTCTCCGCCGTCCACCACTTCACGGCGCCTGAGACTGGTCATCTCAGACCATATTCGTCTGCCACTTAAGCAACTATGCTGATACGCTTTTCGACACGCGGAAGACTCGCCTCGGGGTTGCACATCTGAGCCTCCGCCACCACGGCGTCCCCGCCTAGGCTGTTGGTTCAAAAGAGCCCGTTTTGCGGAGAGGAGAAGGTGGTGTGGCAGAGAGGAGAAGGAGGGGAGGAAGGAAAATAGGGTTTAGGGGAGGAGGAGGAGAAAATTAGAGTTTTGGGGAGTGGAGGAGAGGAGGAGAAGGAAGGAAAATAAGGTTCGGCGGAGAGGAGAAGGTGGTGTGGCGGAGCGGTGGAGCGACGAAGAAGAGGACGAGGAAGGGTTAAGATGGGTAGGAGGCAGAGATGGTGGTGACGGGGGAAAGGAGGAGGTGGTGTGGCAGAGCAGTGGAGGAAGTGGCATGATGGAACGGCGGAGGAGGTAGTAACAGAGGTGGTGGCAGAGGCACGTGGAGACGCGGCGACGGAGACACGGCGGCATGGGCGATGGAGCAGTGGAGATGGTGACAGAACAACGGCGGGCAAAGGTCATTTTAGTCTTTTAAATTGTGTTATTGGTTCAAATGTCATTTTGCTCATTTATGATCGGTCAATGGTCAGAAATTGCCAGTCAATGATGGAATATAGTCTTTAGGGTTATATTTGCACTTATATAAAGTAGTTAGGGTTGTTATTGCAATAAAATTTATCTCAGGGTTATATCTGCACTTTCTCAAGTATATAGGGTTATATTTGTATATTTCCCTTGATACTTTGATGGCTTTCATAGATCATCAAAACATTAGCCTAACCACATGAGAAAATTCAAAGTTTATGAGTGTGTTTTGTAGAGTTGTACTTATAGGCAAAACCCTTATAAGCCCTGCTAAACACACCTTATGTACTCCTTCTGTTTTCTTCTTTATGTCACACTAACTTTCAATTCTTGGATTTACGGTAGATGAATAAATGAACATATAATTGATAGAAGTGATTAGTTGGGTCTGAAAAACTAAATATTTACTGCACAAGGGGTCACCCAAAAAAATTGCCTAATTTTTCCCTCATAAATTTCATCACATGTGCCATCTAAACCTAAAAATGGGGTAAATAATACACTTCAATTCAAAAGGATCACACAACCTAATGGGCAAGCTACATTTTTTAATTTTAAAATAATTGTCAGTAACGGAGATGTTCGAGAATCCAACCCTTTATAAAGCTTGATAAGTATTAGAATCATGGGCTCCTTCATAAAACCAATTGGTACTTTGTAGGGGTGACTCATGATCTTATATATTGAGTTATAAATCTTTCAACCACCAATGTGAGACTTTAACATGCCCCCCACATGCAGCGTTATTATTCATTGCACAAAAGTGGATAGAAAGGGGGTCACTGGCCAACCATAGGCTCTGATACCATGTTAAATTTCAAGGTATGTTGGACTTTCATTTTTTTTATGGAACTGGATTTTCATTGCTTAAAATGAAACCTTTTTACACACCCCTTACTCTATTACAATTAGCCCAATCATGCCCAATTCATGATCTTTAGAAAATATAATTCTTCACCAGTATACTAACTTCCCTGCTAATTATACTTTTGCTGCCAAAGCACCTTCTGTTTCTTTCCATCCATAAATTATAATAAAAAATACTACCACCATTTTGAATCTCTTCCTTTGATCTTTTCTGTTGCAACCATAATAACAGTACCTTCCTATACTTCTCAAATCATTGAATCCTATCATTTCAAGTTCTTGGAATATATGCTTAGTGAATCTGCACTGAAGAAAGAGATGGTATGAATTCTCATCTTTTTGCTCATCACACAACAGACAGTGAGGGACTCCAACCTGTATAGAATAGCTCCTTAATCTGTCCTGAGTAGATAGTCTTCCCAGAGCCATCATCCAGAAAAAGAATGAATGTTTAGGCAATAAACTTTTACTCCACACTGCCTTTGCAATAGCATATTCCCTTAGCTCACCTTGCAGATATAGATATGCCAAGGAAGTTCTGAATTTTCCTTTAGAAATGAAGTTTAAACATCCGCCCACAATCTTATTCAGCTCCAAGAGAGATTTCCATGAAAAACTGCTATCTGCATTTGCTTTACATTCCTTGAGATTACTGCATTTCATATAATATCCTTGTATCCATTTCACCCAAAAGTTTTTTTTCTTAGATTGAATTTCCCAAAGCAGTTTACATAACAGTGCTCTGTTCCAAAAATGTGTATCACTGAGTCCTGCTCCATTTTTCTTGTTCCTGCACAGAATGTCCCAAGAAATAAGTACCAATTGCCTGGTTTTTCCTGAGTACCCTCATAAAAAAATCCTTCAAATATTCTCAATAGAATTGTGGACATATAATGGTAGTTGAAACATACTCATCCAGTAAGAAGATATACTCAATAGCACATAATAAATAAGTTGTATGTTTGCTGCATGAGACAAATTTTTGCTGCTCCATGGTTTCAGTCTGCCATTTCACATATCCAGAAACTTTTTTCGATTTTCCATGTTCCATTTGATACCTGACAGAGGAAATCCTAGACATGTGGCTGGCAGTTCTCCAAATTTATTCAAAACATCCAGCAAACATTGTGCTTCCACTTCATTCAATTTTGAGAAAGAGGCCTGGGATTTTGCTGAATTTATAGACAGACCTGCAGTTTTCTCAAAAATTGTCAACACTTCTTGAATCCCCACCATGGACTTCTTGTTTGCTTTACTTAAAATCATCAGGTCATCAACAAAAAGAATACACTGCACTTTGGTTTTTTTTGCATTTCATATGATAATCTATTAGTTTCCGATTAAAATAGGAAGCTAACAATCTTGAAAAGTACTCCATTGAAAACACAAAAAGCAAAGGAGACACTGGATCACCTTGTTTCATCACTTTCTTAGCTGTAAAAGGCATTGTATACTCACCATTCAAAGCAATGCTAAATGTTGAGCTTTCCAAACACCTCTTGATCAAAAAATGAATATCCCAAGGAATTTTAAGCTGCACAGAAGGTCATACAGAAAATTCCAATCCAGGCTATCAAATGCCTTTTGCAGGTCTATTTTCAACATACAACTAGAAGCCCCGGTATCTTTCCAATTATATGTGTGCAGTAACTCTTGGGTAATCAAGATGTTATGAGATATAGACCTTCCATTTACAAAAGCACCTTGATTTTCATAAATCAAAACAGGTAATACAGTTCTGAGTCTAGATGTTATTACATTTGTGATGATTTTGTATACTGTTGAACAGCAAGAAATGGGCATGTAATCAGATGTTATCTATGGGTTTTCCTTCTTTGATAGCAAGGTTATAATGGTTCTGTTTAAATCCTTGGGAATTGCATCATTGTTGAAGAATCCATGTACTGCGGTAGTGACATCCCTCCCTATTATTCTCCAAGATGCCTTGAAAAAATGGCTTGTATAGCCATCATAATCAGGGCTCTTGTTAGGTTGGATTCCCTGCAAAGCTGCAAATACATCTTTCTCTGTCACTGGCTCAATCAGTTCCAGTTGTTGAGACAAGGTCAGAACATTTCCTTTAGCTATCACTGCTTCATCTATCTTGAGTTCCATAGGATTGGATTTCCCCAGTAATTTTGTAAAATGCCTCAAAAGTGAGGTCTCCGCTTTCTCTTTTCCTGTCACCAACTTATCATCTTCCATTAGATAGAGTATATGTTGTTTATACTGTTTAGCCTTCAAGAAACTGTAAAACATTCTGGATGGTCTATCTCCCTCTCTGAGCCAATCACATTTTGTTTTCTGTAAAAGAAACTGTATCTCTACTTCATAAATTATTTTAGCCACTGCCCTTATCTCCATTTCCTCCTTTTGAAATTCCTGGTCCCAAGGCTTTACCCCATTTCCTCCTGTATTTTGTCCAGCTTTTCAATAATACTATCTGACCACAGTCTGATATCACTGAATGTCCTCTTGTTTAAAGCCTTCAGATGATGTGGAGCTTTTTAAGTTAGCAAATAATTAATGCAAATTATTCACTGGATTTGCATTCCAAAATTCATTAACTGCAGCCAAGAAGTCCTCTGATACAGTCCACATATTGTAAAACTTAAAAGGTTTCTTAGTTTTTTTAAACAAAGAACTGATATGTGCAAGTAATGGTTTATGGTCAGAAATGTTTTCTGTCAACACTAAACATCTGGATTCTACCAATGTATCAATCCATTCTTGATTAACCATACTTCTGTCAATTTTGGAAATAATCATCAGATCCCCTAACCTCCTGTTACTCCAAGTGAAATTTGCTCCAGAGGTTTTCCGTTGCATCATTTGTAGAGTATCTACAGTATTTCTGAATTCCTCCAATTCTTTTTCATTTACTAGATTCCCACCTTCTCTATCCTCCAAATTCAAAGGGGAGTTAAAATCCCCAATGATCATCCAGGGGCAACCAACAAGAATCCCTCTCAATTCATTCCACAAAGGCAACCTTTCTTTACTAGTATTTTCTCCATATACAAAAGTAATACAAGTGTTGATATCCAGGCCTTTCAGTTTACAGTCTATTTGTATCCTCTAGGAACCTTTGGATAATACTGTAATATCATACATATCTTTCCTCCATCCAATCAATATTCTTCCTCTGTCAATACAGTCATTGTTTGAAGTGAACTCCCATCCTCCACAAATGTTCCCTCAAAGTTTTTTCTCATTTTCTTTTTTCACCTTACCTTCCAGTAAGCATAAAAAACTAACATTATGTACAAAACATATTTTTTGACAATTTTTTGTTTTTCTAGGCTATTTACACCTCTAATATTCCAAACAATGATATTATATTCCATCAGGAGGTTTCAAAGGGTGTTTATTACCTTTTTAAGCACATAGGTCATTCTGCCATTTTTTGAGGATTCTGCTACTTCGGGCCATTCACTCAAAAAGTATTTTGCTTCTTCAATCTCCATATCAACTGCAATGTTTTCTGATTTTCTGGCCAGGCTAGTTTCAATTCTACTATCCACTACAGTTTTTATAAGCTAATTCTCCTTCTTCACCACTGGCACATATTTTTTAACCACGTTCTCTTTAGATTGTTCATTTTTTTCTCCTGCAATCCTCTATTCAATGCCTCAGCATAAAAGCAATTCCTGCATTTACTCGGCTTCTATTCAATATTCAAATTTTGTCTTTATACTATGTCATTCTCATCAACAAAATCAGGCATTGTATCACAAAATTCCATCTCCAACTGAACCCTAGCATAACTCATTCTTTCCAGGTTTATAGTTGCTCTGTCTAGCATAAGGGGTTTGCCTACAGGGCTAAGGATAATGCTCAGAATTTCAGGTGTCCAGTAGATAGGATTAAGTCATGAGAGCTAAACCCATACTAGTACACTCAATGAGGAATCATATTTCATCCCTATCTTCCAAGGCTTTATCAGGACAGGCATTCCACCCAAATACACAATCCCCTGCTTACAGCAACATTCATTTTCTCTTCATTTTCAAATCTGATTAAGAACACCCCGGGTTTGATCATGGTTAGGTGTAGCTTGCTCAAGCCTCTCCAAATTTGGATCACAAAACCTTCCATCACAATAAAAGGTGGGTTCATACCTAATATTTGACAGACAACGACAGTATTCCAGTTCTTAACAGGTTCACATAATTTCATACCAGTTGATCTATCTTTAAATAGGTCAGACCAATTTTCCTTATCTATAGAGCTTTACCTAGTTTCATCAGTCATAATCCCATCATCCCATTTTAAACATTTATTAACTGGATTAGGAAGACTCTGATCTTTCTCTGTATTGAGCTCCCTTTTCTCAGAGTTCATTATTAGAATAGACACCATGTTTTTCGATGTAACGAGTTCAGCTTGCTTTCCTTTTGCTACATCAATTACCGGTGAATTCTCCTTGCCCCTTTCTGTCCAGAAGTTCGATCCAATCTGCGCTCGTTCATTTTCTTCAGATCCTCTTTAACCAATCATTCCATCTCCTTAGATTGGGGTGTGTTAGTATTGCAATTAACAGCCTTGACAACCTACCGCTTCCTTCTAGATCCCCCGTAGCAGTAGCACTCAAGAATCATAGAAAATTTGGGTCAAAGTTCATCTTTGTTCGATCGCACACAGTGATAGTGTAATGGCAAGCACTAAACCCTCTCAAATTTATTTATCTTAAAACCAATTGTTTCTAAGTGGAGGTGACTCAAGCCCTTATATATTAGTCATTTAGTCTTTAATAAACCGATGTGGGATATATATTTCAACATGCCCCTCACATGCCAACGTGGAATCACTCCACGACCCATATCGGGCCAAATTAAAGGGGATCCACACATTGTCCCCATAACCCAACATGGGCTCTGATACCATGTTAAATTCAAGGTATCATGGGATTCCATCATAAAATCAATTGGTACTTTATAGGGGTGTCCCATGATCTTATATATTAAATTATAACTCTTTTAACCACCAATGTGGGATTCTAACAATACGGGACAGCCTCAATTACATAGAAGTAGTGAACATAAAGTTCTAAGCAAAAGGTGGGTTGTGTGATAAAGTAATCTTCCTTTGTTGTGAAACCGTTCAGAAAACTCAATCTAAATCTACCTGGCAAAATACATCTTCCAGCCAGCGTACCAGCTCAAAACAGTCACAATAGCAAGGAGTTACTTGATATTTCTTTATCACAAGATCCATTCTTGCTCCAAAGATACGCCAACCGCACAAATATCGATTGGTTAAATTGTGCGTACAAAATTATCTAACTCGTACCAGATTGGAAAATTGAATAAATTAGTCTAGGGGTAACCCAATCGAATGAGATCGGTCAAAGTAGCTTAAACCATCCAAACCCATCAAAGTCCAAAAATCTACTATATTTTCTCAGAAAGAATCACCACAAATCAGTATTACAACTATTTTTGTCTCAGATTTCTCCAAAATCAACTTGAAGAGTAGATCGGAAGCCAACTTAGATTTACCGAATAAAAGATGGCCGGAAAATCTAACTTGGCGGAGATTTTTAGATCTAAAACTCATAACAAAAGCAAGACCAGTTTTATAAAATAGCCATTTTGTTGCATATAACAAAAAAATCTAAACACCAAAATTGCAAAATAAAATGAAAGACCAAAGAAAAAAGCACAAAAAAATAAAAATAAAAACCGAAGGGAAATATACAAATATAACCCTATATAATTAAGAAAGTGTAAATATAACCCTGAGATAATTTTTAGTGCAAAAATTACACTAACTAATTAACATTAGTTCAAATATAACCCTAAAGCCTATATTCCGGCATTGACAGGTCATTTCTGACTATTAACCGACCGAAAATGACCAAAATGCCCTTCAGCCAATAACAAAAAATTGAAAGACAAAAATTCCCCTGCCAACCACCTCCACTCCTTGAACACAACCACCATACCACCCCTCCGCTGCTCCACCGCCACCGATCCACCACTATCACCACCACCACCCCCTTCCAGCCAACCCCCACCACCACCACCACCCTTTTCCGCCACCACCTCTAAGGTTCCATCTCCCCACTGCCGCCTCCACCGGTTTGAAAAGGTTGAGCCAATTATTTACAAAAAAAAAAGGCAGCAGATGGATGATCAGATTAACCGGTTAACCTTGTTAGTTGGGAAGAGTTGACGGATGATAGCCACCTCACCTTCACCGTAGAGCACGGCATTTTTAGCTGAGCCCACAATTCTTCAACGCAACTAATACCAATGAATTTCAGACCACGATTTTTCATGTCAATGTCAGTTTTGAGAATTCAACCCACTCCGTTGGCTGGGTTCCTTGCCAACAAACTCAAGACAGGTGCAGATCTGACTTTGACGGTCGTCGAACCTTGCTAACTCCGAAACTGCGAGATTTGACGCCTCCTTCAACGGCGAGAGTTATCTTCCAGAAAGAGAAGAATTGAGCAGAAATACAAGAAGACAAGAAGGAGAAGAATCGAGAAGTAATGAAAATGAAAGGAAATTTGATTAAATCTGCGGGTGGAGGAAGACATCCCAAAATTTTATGACTTCAGGGGTATGAAAGTAATTTCATTGCATTTTGTATTTTATTTTTTATAAGGGGTAAATATGTCTTTTCATCATAATTCGGCCTCAAATTGCTGGAAAACGTTATATTTGCACATAAACTAATTATCTAGGGTTATATTTTCACTTTTCATTATCACAGGGTTATATGTGCACTTTCATGAATTATGTAGGGTTATATATGCACTTCGCTCAAAGCCAAAACAACCCCAGGGTAGGATGTGCAGCCCTTCCCTAGCAAAACTCGTTTACTGCCACTAGTACAGCCATCGGCATGCCAGACTAGCATTGTCTTCACTATTTCGGGAAGATATCAGTTCATCATTGTCTTGCGTTGCCAGTATTATGGACAGATCTAGTCAGAGATAAGCGTCGAATCGTCATATCCCCGGTTCGTCAAGGGAGCCCAGATATCCATTGTTTCAAGTCGTTGGAGTCCTGTAAAACTTCTTAAGCTCGAGCTCTCTACCACGGCCACTGCGTGGTTGCTGTGATAACAACTAGCCGTTGTGGTTGGAGGTCCTTCTCGTGTGTGTTTGGCCAAGAAAAGGTTTTATTGGCGGTAGCAAACTAGGGTTTAGGATTCAAGTAGATCTAGAGTTAGGTTGGGATAAACTGTTGGCTTGGGTTGTGGTGGGAGGCCGCACTATTACTGTTGGACATATATTGATTATAGGAAAAGTGCAAAAATGAACCTATAAGATTGAGAAAGTACAAGAATGACCTTGTAAAATCTAAAAGTGCAAAACTAACCCCAAATGTTGGTAAAATAGTGCAATTATACCAAAATTCCACTTTTTTGGCATTTACCAAACAAATTCAAGCATTAACCAATAATGAAAAGACAAAAATACCCCTACTCTTAAAATAAAAAATACATTAACAAATATACCCCCTAAGTTTTCCTTCTTCATAACCAGCTCATTCTTTTTCATTACCAGTTCCATCGCCGCACCACCAGCTCCGCCATCACGCCACCAAATCCACCGTCGTGCCACCACCCAGCCCAGACCCGCCATCAATCTCCTTCGCCCAGACCCGTCGTGCCACCGCCAATCACCACTTCCGTCCTGCCTCCGCCCAGACCCACCTCGTCTTCTCCACCACCGGCCACCATCCCACCACCATCAGCCACCCCACTACCATCTACCGCTCCATATCTAAAACTCCATCCACCCTCAGTCCCCCCCATCCACCACAGCGTCCACCATCCATTCGCCACCTCACCACCATCCATTCGCCACCTCATCACCATCCATTCGCCACCTCATCACCATCCGCCGCCTCAAACATCTTTCCTCACCAGCTCTGCCACCACCACCTTGTCCCATCGACCACCACCACCAAGCTCAGTGAATCCCCACCGGCACCACCAAAAAACCCTAACCCTACCAAACCTCACCCCGACGCCACACCATCCCTGCGCTACTGCAAACCCTAGCCCGCCCAACGTCACTGAGCCCCGCTGCCGCTCTCCCTCTCCCCCACCGCGCCATTATCCTTAGCCCTGTCAAATTTATATGCTCGATAGCCAGAAATAAATTTCAATCTACAGATCCGATTGCTCCTGATCCAATTTCCAGGAAAAAAAACTTCAATCGACGGTGCCACTGAAATGGACGAAGCAAACCATGGAGAAGACGATAGCAATTATTGAAGAATCAGGAAGAAGACAACAACGAAAACCATGGAAAAAGAATGAAAAACAAAAACAGGGGAGAAAAAAAGAATGAAAACTGAAAAAGAAAAGGGCATTGTTGTCTTTTGCTATTTTTTGGTTTTTAAATATTTTTAATAGAAGGGTAAAATAGTCATTTCAATAATTTTTGGCCAATTTGACCGTTGACATTTAGTTCAATGAAATTATTTTTGCACCTTTATATTTTACAAGGTCATTTCTGTACTTTTGACCAAAACATAGGGTTAAAATGCACTTTTCTCTTGATTTTATTGTGCAAAAATTAAATAATGGAAATTGAACGAGTAATTTACATATGCAAGAATAATAAACTTTTATTGATAATTCAGGCATACAATCAAAAAAATTAAATTATGAATAATTAAAGTATATGTGCGATAAATAAATCACGTTTCAAACAATAACAAATTGATGGAGTTATGAGTAAACTCGTTGTCCTTCACACGAATGAGTCCCATCATGTATATCGTTCCATAGGATAAAATCATCGAAGGTAACAATTAACACATAAGAGTTACCTCAGATTCACACAAGCCCCGAAGGACTATCACCTCGACAGACCAACAGACGGAAACTTTGAGAAAGAAAGAAATGAGACTCAAGGTTTAGAATATGGAGAGACTTGAAAATGGTGCGAGTTTCCTGAATGACTTAGAGGCTCTATTTATACAACTTTAAGAGACCCTAATCATGGAAACGTGATGTTCTGATTTTCTATAATTAGAGAAAAATATTCTCCAATCACCAACTCATCAAATCCGAAAACATTCCAAAAATACTCGAATTTAGCTAATTTTAAAAATTACCAGAATGACCTCTTTGAGTAAAAGTGGTAATCTACCCCCTCTTAAACCTCCTGGTGGATTATAATCTACTTGTTTGGAACATAAGAGGTGTAAATGGTCCAAAAATAGAAAATTGTTAAAAAAAACATGTTATGTATAGAATATCAGTTTTTTATGTTTGCTTGAGGCAAAAGTAAAGACAGAAAATGAAAAAAATAATCTTTTGGGGAACATTTGTGGAGGTTGGGAGTTCCCATCAAATAATGACTATTTTAACAGAGGAAGAATATTGATTGGATGGAGGAAAGACATGTATGATGTTGCAGTGATTTTTAAAGGATCACAATGGATTCTAGTTGAATGTAATTGAAGGGCTTAAATATCAGTGTTTGTTTCACATTTGTATAAGGAGAAAATACAGGTAAAGAAAGGCTTCCATTGTGGAATGCATTGAAAGAGATGACTGTTGATTACTCCTGGATGATCATTAGGATTTTAACTCCCCCTTACACTTGGAGGATAGAGAGGGTGGAAATCTTGTGAATGAAAGTAAAATTTGAAGACTTCAGGAACACTGTTGAAACACTGCAGTTGGTGGAAATGAAAACCTATGGACCAGACTTCACTTGGTGTAATAGGAGATCTGAATATCAGAGAGTAATCTCACAAATTGATAGAAGCATGATTAACCAGAAATTGATAGATAAATTGGCTGAATCTAAATTCTTGGTGAAGGCAGAAAGCATATATGATCACAAACCATTATTGGTACAAATTTAACTCTATGACTCAAAAGGTTTTTAAAAAACCCTTTAAGTTCTATAATATGTGGATTGTTTCAGATTAATTAATGGCAGCAGTTAATGAAGTTTGAAATGAAAATTCAGTGAGCAATCTATACCAATTGTTTGATAACTTAAGGAAACTTCAACATCCTCTGAAGGTCTTAAACGGGAAAAGTTTCAGTGATATCAGGCTGAGATCATATGTTGTTACTGAAAAACCGAAAGAAAAATCAGAAGGAGATGGGGAAAAACCTTGGGATCAGGCTTTCCAAATGGAGGAAAAGGAATCGAGAAATGAGGCTATGTAGATCTATGAAGCTGAGGTGCAGTTCTTAATACAGAAAACAAAGTGTGACTGCTGAGAGAGCGGGATAGGCCTTCTAGATTGTTCTATAATTTTCTGAAGGCTAAGCAATATAAGCATCATATACTGTGCTTAATGGAAGATGGTAAACTTGTGATAGGAAAATAGGAGATGAAAAAATTACTGCTGGGACATTTCAAAAAATTATTGGGGAAAATCACTCCCATTGAGCTTGAAATTGATGAGGCAGTGATTGCTAAAGGGCTTGTACTGTGTGTATCTCAGCAGCTAGAACTGATTAAACCAGTAACAGAGAAGGAAGTGTATATAGCATTGTAGGGGATTCAGCCAAACAAGAGTCCTAGCTATGATGGATATACAAGTCACTTCTTTAAGGCAGCCTGGAAAAGGATTGGAAGAGATGTTACTGCTGCAGTGCAAGGTTTCTTCAAAAATGATGCAATACCTAATGAGCTAAACAAGACCATTATAACTTTGATGCCAAAGAAGAAGAACCCCCATACGTCATTTGATTACAGGCCTATTTTCTGCTGCTCAACAATATATAAAATCATTACAAAGGTAATTACAACTAGACTCAGAACTGTATTACCTTTTTATTTCTAATAATCAAGGTGCTTTTGTGAATGGAAGATCTATATCTCACAACATTTTGATTACTCAAGAGCTACTACATACATATAACTAAAATGACACTAGAGTACCTAGTTGTATGTTGAAAATAGATCTGCAAAAGGCTTTTGATAGCCTGGATAGGAAGTTTTTATTTGATCTAATGTGCAGCCTAAAATTTCCTGGGATTTTCATTTTCTGGATTAAGAGATGTTTAGAGAGCTCAACTTTCAGTATTGCACTAAATGGTGGATATGCAAAGCCATTTGGCCAGGAAGGGGGTGAAACAAGATGACCCAGACTCTCTGTTATTGTTTGTGTAATCAATGGAGTATTTTCTAGACTGTTAGCATCAAATTTTGATAGGAAGCAAATAGAATATCATATGAAGTGTAAAAATCTCAAGGTGCAGTGCCTTCTATTTGTTGATGACTTGATAATCTTCAGTAAAGCAAATATGAAGTCAATGGTGGGGGTTCATGAGGTTTTTACTGTATTTCAGAAAGATGCAGGCATGTCTATTAACTCAGGAAAAATCCCAAGTTTTTTCTCAAAAATGAATGCAGTGGAAGTACAATGCTTATTGGATGTTCTGAAAATACAATATGGAGAGCTTCCAGCCACATATCCGAGATTACCTCTGTCAGGCATAAAATGGAATTTGGAAAGCTGTCAGAAGTTACTATACAAACTTAATGCTAGACTAAAGCCTTGGAGTAGCAGGAACCTCTCACATGCTGCAAAAGTTCAGTTGATCAATTTTGTACTTTTGAGCATATCTACATGCTGGATGAACATGTTCCACCTACCATTATATGTTCATAATTCCATTGAGAACATTTGCTGGAACTTTCTTTGGGGACATACAGGAAGCACAAGACAGTTGGTGTCAATCTCATGGGAAATTCTGTGCAGGAACAAGAAGAATGATGGAGCAGGACTCAGAGACACCCTTCTATGGAATAGAGCACTTCTATGTAAGCTGCTTTGGGAAATTCAATCCAAAAAGGATAGTCTTTGGGTGAAATGGGTGCAGGAATTCTATATGAAGGGTAAAGCCCTTAATGAATGCAAGGCAAGGGCATATAGCAGTTTTGCTTCAAAATATTTACTGGAATTAAGCAGGATGGTTGATGGATGTTTAAACAGGTTCATAACCAAAGGAAAATTAAGAGTTTCATTGGCCTATTTGCACTTGCAGGGAGATCTAAGGGAATATGCAATTACTAAAGAAGTATGGAGCAAATATCTACTGCCAAAACATTATATTTTTTTCTTCTGGACGATGGCACTAGGAAGGCTATCTACTCAGGATAGATTAAGGAGTCTGGGTATACATGTTGGAGTTCCTCACTGCCTTCTATGTGATGAACAAAAAAATGAGAACCCGGATTATTTATTTGTTCAATGAAGATTCACCAAACAAGTATTTCATGAACTTGACATTACTTGTTTTAATGATTTAAGAAGTATCCGCAGATTCGGTTACTATGGTTGTAGCATGAGAAATCAAAACAAGAAATTAATAATGGTTGTTGCTTCTTTTTGTAACCTATGGTTGGAGACGAACAGAATAAGTTATGGTAGCAAAAGTTTAAGCAGCAGGGAAGTTGGAGCAATAGTTAAGAATGAATTTTTGTATAGGGTTTAAATTGGGCCTGTTTTGATTTTGGGCTGACTGTAATAGTAATAAGGATATTGTAGAATTGAGTTTTTTTATTTGAAGAAATGAAACACGGTTTCACCAAAAAAAGAATACTTGAATTAAATCTTCTGGTAATGGAAGAAATATTTGCGCAATATTTTTCAACGTACTAAACATGGTAAATCGCGTATTCATTTCAAAAAAGATGTCGCACAAAATATGAAATTATTACGTTCTTATCTCCTTAAAATTACACACAAGTAATTCCATATATATTACACGGTTGGGCCTTTTAGACCCTTTCACGCGGTCCATACACATTTTAGACATTTTGTGACTTTTCCGCCCAAATTTTCTCTTTCAAGTGTGACATTTCGAGCATCCATATCTCATTCACCCTTGATCTGTTTTGAGAGTTTAAATAGTCAATTTTATAGTACTCGCGGAGGAGAACCCAAAAATGACATCCACCGACCCTAAATCCGTTCGGGCCCCACTCAAAACGATGCCCAAAAGTTGACGTATTTCAACCTTTTAACCATCATTTTCCAACATATGGAAAACAGAGGAAAGAGGGATAAAGCATGGATATTATTAGGTGACTTTAATTCACCTCTTAATGTTGAAGACAGAACGGGTGGAAACTCAGTTGATGAAAAAGAAGTCGGGATTTTCAAAATACAGTAGAAATGCTTGAACTGATAGAAATCAAGACAATTGGGGAAAATATACATGGAGTAATAAGATAAAAGAAGGGGAGGAGATCATGGGCATAATTGATAGAGGTATGGTAAATAAAGAATGGGTTGAAGAAATGCAATATGCAGTTTGTGAGATACAGAAGGAGCTAATGCCAGACCATATGCCACTGGTAGTTTGGCTAAACAAGAAAACTGGACAATGCAGCAATGTATAACGGCACAATGCAGCAAGTTTGTACTAAACAAAAGACAGAAAATCTCGATGATCTACCTAAAACTTTAAAACGGCTAGACAGGCCACTGAAAAAGCTATAAAAAATAAATGAATTTGGATGTATAATGGGAGAAGGCGGAAATAGCAAAGGAGGCATGAAGGGTACAACAACAAGAGTTAAACGAAGAGCCTGATTCAGAAATAAATTGAAAATGGGATACGAAACAAGAATAGAAGCTGAAAAGCTACATGATGTAGAATACAAATTCTTGGAACATGATGCAAAAGTAGAGTGGCCAAGGGATGGAGATAGACCAACAAAATTGTTTTATGCATCATTGAGAAAGAGAAAGTATCATAATCATATTGTAGCCTTGGACAAAGAGGGACAACTAGTTGTGGATCAAAAGGAAATAGAAGGGGAACTGATAAGACACTTCAAAAAACAGTTGGGGCTTGAAGTAAAAACAGAGAAAATTGATCCAGATTTGGTGAAATATGGAGAAGTACTAAGCATGAAGAGCAATGTTGAAATGATAAGGGGGGTAAGAACAGAAGAAAACCACAAAGCTTTAAAAATTATACACTCAATAGAGAGTCCAGGCAATAATGACAAGTCAAGCTATTTCTTCAATGAAAACTTGGATTTAGTAGGAGAAAATATTGTGACAGCTGTGAAAGGGTTCTTTAAAGGTGACAAGATTCCAAAGAAGCTAAGAAACGTAGGGATAACCATAATCCCCAGGCACAACCTCAGGTACCAGTTGAATTCAGACCTACAGTACGTTGTTCAATTATTTACAAAACAATCACTATGGTGTTGAGTAATAAACTAGAAGATGCTTTACCTGAAATAATAAGTAACAATCAAAGTGCATTTGTGAAAGGAAGATATATAGCTCATAATATATTGTTGGCTGTAGAAATTTTGCATAGATACAAAGTGGGAAAAGATGAAATCAAGATGTGTGGCTCAGGTAGATTTAAGTAAAACATTTGATCGCATCAACTAGGGGTTTCTACAAGAATGGCTGGCTGAGCTAAAATTCCCAGAAAAAATTCTGTCTTTGAATGGAAGGTATACAAAATCTTTTGAAGCAGTGAGAGGGGTATAGTATGGGGATCCCATATCCCCCTTTCTCTTTGTTATCTGTATGGAATATTTAACAAGGATTCAAAACATGGAGTACAAAACTGGTAAGGTAGAATACCACTAGAGGTGCAAGAAGGCAGGTGTACATACCCTCTTATCTTCAAATGGCCTTTTGTTGTTTTGTGGAGTTAATAGGAATTAGTGGAGGGGACAAGGAATTCTTCGAACAAGTTTATGGCAGTGACTGGCCTAGCCATAAATGAAAATAATCAAAGGTTTACTTCTCAAAGATGGATGAAGAGGAGCAGTTTAAGTTAGCATCAGTGCCGAGAGTGGTGAAAGGAGACCTGCCTATGAAGTATTTGGGATTGCCTTTATCCACAGTGAAATGGGGAAATATGATTATGAAATGCTGATTGAAAAATTCAAAGACAGGATACGGGGTTGCTCAGCAAAAAACCTCTCATATGCAGGAAAGTTACAACTTATAAACAGTGTACTCTTAAGCATAACTGACTACTGGGCAAGTGTGATGAAGATCCTGGAAATTGTGCACAACAGAATTATGCAAATCTTCACTAGCTGCTTATAGAGAAGGGAAGAAGGTAGTAAAGGCCTTACTGCAGCTGCATGGAGCTCAACGTGTAGACGCAAAAATGGGAGGAATGGGACCGAGGGACCCTTCGGGGTGGAACAAAGTTGCCCTATATAGACACATATGGGATGCATCTCAAAAGAAAGATGTACTATGGGTGAAATAGATCCAAGAGTACTATCTTAAAGGAGTAGAGGTAGGATAATACAAGCATTTGATTACTCAAAGCGGGCCTTGGAAGGTGTTGATGATCTTGAAAAACAGCCACTGCACAATGCTCAAAGTTGTGCAAGTAAAAAACGAAAGCTTAGAGTATGTGCAGTTCATGACACGATAATGGCAGGTGAATCTACCAAGTATAAGAGCAGGATCATATGGCGCAAACAAGTTTTCCCCAAATACAAATTCTTCTTGTAACCCTTTTGATGCAGGGCGAATGGCGGCGAAGATTGAAGAAGCGATGGATCGCCGTAAAGGTTCGATGCGGTTTTCAGCGTAACTTTTGCGTTCGGAGTCAGAATCAGGCGAGGCCAGATGCGTTACAACTGTATTGACGAGACAATCATGGAACCTGTCCCTAGGATGGGGTTAATAACCAGAATCTCCATTTGAGGTCGTTTAAGGCCTCAAAATCACTATTTCGTGTTTTTTTAATGTTTTCTGATTTGTTTTTAATTTTGGAAATTAGTTCCAAAATTTCCGTTTTTTTTTCTTATTTTTTATTTTTCCTTTTAGTATTTAAAGACCTCATGTTCGGATATTTTATTCTTTCAATCATAATATTATTTTGGAGATTATTTTCTCTCTGGTGGATTCCAGAACCAAAACCTAGGGTTTGTGCTTAAAGATCTTAATTGTTTCTCAAGATTCGTGCTTGCAAATCTCTTTGATTTTCTGACTGTGTCAGATGTTAATGGGAGGGAAAAACTATTTGAGAGAATTTTCGAAGGGTTGGTGTTTAAGCAAAAGCTATCGGAAGCAAAGGAAATGGAGCTGCATATGTTGAAAGCAAAATTTTAATATTTTTACTAAAAAACATTGCAAGTTACACCCACTCATATTGTAATGAATTCATCCTATAATAGTTTTTTTATATAATTGAAAAGTAAAGATCACATTTAGGTTAATGTAGTATAAGGGGGAATTCAGTTAAAATAAAACTAAAATAATAAATCAATGCATGATTTGAATATTATTAAAAGTTCGCAATTAAGTTAATAACTTTAATTGACCAAAAATTACTGCTTTATAAATGTATTATCCAAAAAAGGTTCTAAACAATTTTTGCACGAGCCCATATGTCGCACTGTTGGAACTTTACTCATACCAAATTAATCATGCATGTTCACATATGCTATGAAATTTCAAACAAACTATTACTGATTTTCACCTAAGTAGTAATGCACAACAATTTCAATAAATACAATCCCAATGTAACTTGAATGCTGGGAAAATGAGCTGAAGTTAGTAGTAAATTATGTGGCACGTAGTAAGGAGGATTTGAACTCGGGGAGAAGTAGGTTTGTTTGCAGTTTAAAGAAACTCAAGAACAAAGGGAGGATGTTGTATGTGGTGTTGAGAAAGGTGGATAAAATGGTGAAGGATGTTAATGGGAGAGAAAAACTAATTGCGGGCATTTTCGTAGGGTTGGTTTCTACGCAGATGTTGTTTGAAACAAAGGAAAAGAAGCTGCATATGTTGAAAACTAAATTTAAAAATAAAAATTGCAAGATACACCCACTGCAATTGTAAAAAAATCATCCTATAATAGATTTTCTTTTATATAATTGACAAGTAAGGATCACATTTAGGTTATGTGGTATAAGGGATCATTCAGTTAAAATAATACAAAAATAATAAATCAATGTATGATTTGAATATTACTAAAAGTTCACAATTTAGTTAACAACTTTAATTCACTGAAAAGTAATGTTGTCCGAATATATTTTTCAGAAACAAGTTTTAAACAATTTTTGCACGAGCGCATATGCTGCACTGTATGAACTTTATTTGTACTAAAATAATCATGCACATTCACATATGCTGTGAAAAATCTAACAAACTATTAATGATTTACACGGTAACACAGTCGTTTCAATATATATAATCCTAAGGCTACTTTAATGGCAGAAAGACGTGGTATTTCACGGTGACGTGCAGAGAAGTTGAAGTTAGTTGGAACTATATGCCACGCATTCGGGAGGATTTTCACTCCGGGAGAAGTAGGTTTGTTTGGGGATAAGGAAACTCGAGGACAAAGAGAGGTTGTTATATGTGGTTGTGTGCAAGGTTGATGAAATGGTGGAGGATCTTAATGGGAGGGAAAACTAATTGAGGAAATTTTTGAATGGTTGGTGTTTACGCAAAAGCTATTGGAAGCAAAGGGAAGTGATAAGATCTCAAAAATATCATGTATTATTATTTTTAGTTTAGTATTTTTAGTAGTTTAACACTATACTTTTTTCTCACTAGGTTTTTTAATGAGATAATGTGCTCTTATTTCGAATTATTTTGAAATATTGTTGTTTTAGGAATTTTGATTTCATTAGAATTAGATTTTGTAAAATTAGAGAAGGTAATATTTTTCAAGGTTACTTGAAGACGAATTCGATTACATTACCATTTATTTTAGTAGTTCTAGTTAGATATGATATTATCTTCTTAAAACTGCCATAATTCAATTCATTTTCCAATTGTAAGTAGGGTTTTGGGCGAGATATATCCCAATAAATAGAACGCTTGTACACTATTTTTATAATCTTTTTACCAATCAAATATTTAGAATTTTGAGTTATACTCATTGTTTGCAAGTGTCTTTATTGATGCTTAATCCTGCGAGTTAATTAAGTATCAATAACTTGTGAACTAATCATGTAGGCTAGTTAGTGAGCAAGTCGAAATTAAGTATACCCCGATGGCTAGAGGCTTTAATTTCATGCGGCCACATTAGGGTTTGCGAGATCCCTCTTGTTGTCAAACATCTAAAATTCCGCTATCCAGAGTTTTCTAAAGCATATTCATATCATTTGGTATTAGAGCAAAGCGAAAGTTTCTGCGACCATCAGTTCGGTATAAGAAATCAAGAAATAAAAAAATCAAAAAAAGGAAATTGAGAAATCATCTCCGCCAGACATCAGACATCCACCGCCACTCCGATCATCTTCAGCAACCCGGGTGCTTCCCTGCTATTGTTCTTTTTCATCTCCGACCGATCATTCTAAGCCACAGTACTGCTCTCCATCTACTTTAACTACAATCTCCGCCATACTTGATCGTCGTCGATTGCATCTATTCGACCGGAAGGGTCTGCTTTTGATCTTACCATCACTTCCATCGAAAAGTTTTATCAGCGTAGCCAAATTGGAGTTCTTGTTCAGCGCAAATCCGGAAAAAAGGGAAGTACAACGAGGAAGAAGAAGACCAGTTCGGCTCGTGCTACTCACGCGTGAGCAAAAAACAGGGCATGTGAATCTCACTCACGGGTCCTTTATATAATGCCTGCTCCACACGCGCACGACACTTGAGCCACATCTTTTTCTCATCATTTTTCCCTTTCTCGCGATTTGGTCATTTTATCGTGATTTATTGAATTTATCGCAAGTATCTCGCGGTTTCTCCTTATCTCATGAGTCAAGCCACTACACCATCCCAGTTAGCATACAGTCACTGCCGAGTCAGCATCCAGTCACCATTTAATAGCAATACATTGCAGGGATGGCGTGGGACATTTATCTACATTTATATTTGAAGATCATTCTCGTTTTAAAGACAAAATTTTCAAACATGAAGGGAATGATACGATCTTAAAAATGTCATTTATTATATTTTTCTTAGCTTAGTATTTTTAGTAGCTTAACACTATACTCTTTTTCCCACTGGATTTTTTAATGAGGTAGTGTGCTCATATATATAATTATTTTGAAATATTGTAATTGTAGGAGTTTTGATTTGATTAACATTAGATTTACTAAGATTAGATAAGGTAATATTCTTCAAGATTACTTGAAGAAGAATCCGAGTATATTACGATTTATTTTAGGAGTTCTAGTTAGATATGGTATTAGCTTTTTAAAGCTGCCACAATTCAATTCAGTTTCCAATTGTAATTAGGGTTTTGAGCGAGGTATATCCCTATAAATAGAGGGCTTGTACATGATTTTTATAATCTATTTATCAATCAAATATTCATAATTTTGAGTTATACTCATTGCGTGCGAGCGTCTTTATTGTTTATTAATCATGAGGGTTAATTAAGTATCAATAACCCTGTGAACTAATCATGCAGGCTAGTTAGTAAGCAAGTCAAAATTAAGAGAACCTTGAGGCTAGATGCTTGAATTTCGTACAGCCACATTAGGGTTTGCGAGATCCCTTTTGTTGTCAAAGATCTAAAATTTCGCAATCCAGAGTATTCGCAAAGTGATTCATATCTGAAAGGGAGCTGCATATGTTGAAAGCAAAATTTGAAATCTTTTTTAAAAAAAACATTGCAAGATACACCCACTCATATTGTAATAAATTCATCCTATAATAGATTTTCCTTTTTATATAATTGAAAAGTAAGGATAACATTTAGGTTAATGTAAAACAAGGGGGCATTTAGTTAAAATAAAAAAAATATAAATCAATGTATGATTTGAATATTATCAAAGTTCGGAATTAAGTTAACTACTTTAATTCAGCAAAAATATATTACTACTATCTGAATGTATTTTCCAAAAAAAATTCATAATTTTTTGCGCGAGCACAAACGACGCACTGTTGGAACTTTATTCATACCAAATTAATCATGCACGTTCACATATGCCATGAAATTTTGAACAAACTATTAATTATTTTTCACAAAAGCGATGATGCACAACAATTTCAATAAATACAATCCCAAGGTAACTTGAATGGCAAAGAGACATGGTGTTTCACAATGATGGGAAAAGAAGCTAAACCTAGTAGTAGACTATGTGGCACGCAGTATTGAGGATTTTAACTCGAGGAGAAGTAGGTTTGTTAGGGGTTTATTTAAACTGAAGGACAAAGAGAGGTTAATGTATGTGGTGTTGAGAAAGGCAGATAAAATGGTGAAGGATGTTAATGGGTGGGAAAAATTAATTGAGGGCATTTTTGGAGGGTTGGTGTCTGCGCAGAAGCTATTTGAAGCAAAGGAAAGGGAGCTGTATATCTTAAAATAAAATATTGCAAGATACACCCACTCATATTTAAACAAATTCATCATATAATAGATTTTTTTATATATAATTGACAGGTAAGTATCACATTTAGGTTAATGTATTACAAGGGGGCATTCAGTTAAAATAATACAAAAATAATAAATCAATGTATGATTTAAATATTATTAAAAGTTTGCAATTAAGTTAATAACTTTAATTCACGAAAAATTACTAATCTCCGAATATATTTTCCAAAAAAATATTTTAAACAATTTTTGCACGACCACATAGCCGCACTGTTCAAAGATTATTTTTACCAAAATAATCATGCACATGCACATATGCTGTGAAAATTCTAACAAACTATTAATGATTTACACTGTAACGATAATGCACAGCTATTTCAATAAATACAATCCCAAGGTAACTTGAATGGCAAAGAGGCATGGTTTATCACGGTGATGGGTAGAGTAGTTGAAGTTAGTTAGACAATGTGTGTCGCACAGTAAGGAGGATTTTAACTTGGAGAGAAGTAAGTTTGTTTGAGGATTAAAGAAACTCGAGGACAAAGAGAAATTTTTATATGTGGTGGTGAGCAAGGTTGATGAAATTGTGGAGGATGTTAATTGGAGGGAAAAACTAATTGAGGGATATTTCAAAGGGTTGGTTTTTATGCAGAAGCAAAGGAAAGGGAGTTGTATATGTCGAAAGCAAAATTCTCACTTTTTTTAAAAAAAAATATTACAAGATACACCCACTCATAATTTTAAAAAATTCATCCTATATATACTTTATATAATTAAAAATTAAAGATCACATTTAGGTTAATGTAGTACAAGGGGGCATTCAGTTAAAATAAAAACAAAAATAATAAATCAATGTATGATTTAAATATTATTAAAAGTTCGCAATTAAGTTAATAACATTAATTCACCAAAAATAACTACTATTTGAATATATTTCCAAAAATAAAACATTGTTTAAACAATTTTCACACGAGCACATATGCCGCACTGTCGGAACTTTATTCGTATCAAAATAATCATGCACGTAGACATATGCTGTGAAAATTCTAACAAACTATTAATGATTTACACCGAAGCGATAATGCATAGCCGTTTCAATAAATACAATCCCAATGTAACTTGAATGGCAGATAGACATGGTGTTTCACGGTGACTGGCAGAGAAGTTGAAGTTAGTTGGACACTATGTGCTGCACAGTCGGGAGGATTTTAACCCGGAGAGAAGTAGGTTTGTTTGGGGATAAAGAAACTCGAGGACAAAGAGAGGTTGTTATATGTGGTGGTGAGCAAGGTGGATGAAATGATGGAGGATGTTAATGGGAGGTAAAAACTTATTGAGGGAATTTTCGAAGGGTTGGTGTTTACGCAGAAGTTGTTGGAAGCAAAGGAAAGGGAGCTGCATAAGTTGAAAGAAAAAATTTAAATTTTTTTGAAATAAAAAAATTACAGGATACCCCCACTCATATTCTAACAAATTCATCCTATAATAGATTTTCCATATATATAATTGAAAACTAAGGATCACATTTAGGTTAATGTAGTACAAGGGGGCATTCAGTTAAAATATAACAAAAATAATAAATCAATGTAAAATAATCATGAATGTGGACATATGCTGTGAAAATTCTAACAAACTATTAATGATTTAAAGTGTAACGATATTGCACAGCCGTTTCAATAAATACAATCCCAAGGTAACTTGAATGGCAAAAACACATGGTATTTCACGGTGACAGGCAGAGAAGTTGAAGTTAGTTGGACACTGTGTGCTGCGCAGTTGGGAGAAGTTGAAGTAGGTTTGTTTGGAGACAAAGAAACTCGAGGACAAAGTGAGGATGTTATATATGGGTGTGAGCAAGGTGGATGAAATGGTGGAGGATGTTAATGGGAGGGGAAAATAATTGAGGAAATCTTTGAAGGGTTGGTATTTACGCAAAAGCTATTGGAAGTAAAGGAAAAGGAGCTGCATATTTTGAAAGGAAAATTTTAACTTTGTTTTTAGACAAACATTACAAGATACACCCACTCATATTTTAATAAATTCATCCTATAATAGAATTTGTTTTATATAATTGAAAAGTAAGGATCACATTTAGCTTAATGTAGTACAAGGGGGCATTCAGTTAAAATAAAAATAATAATAAATCAATGCATGATTTGAATATTATCAAAGTTCACAATTAAGTTAATAAATTTAATTCACAAGAAAATATAACTACTATCTGAATGTACTATCCAAAAAAATGTTTTAAACAACTTTTGCACGAGCACATATATTGTACTGTTGGAACTTTATTTGTACCATATTAATCATGGACGTTCACATATATATGCTTTGAAATTTTGAACAAACTATTAATGATTTTTACCGTAGCGATAATGCACAACAATTTCAATAAATACAATCACAAGGTAGCTTGAATGAAACGAGACTTGGTGTTTCACAATGATGGGTTAAGAAGCTGAAGCTAGTAGTAGACTTCCTGGCACGCAGTAAAGAGGATTTTGATTCGAGGAGAAGCGGGTTTGTTCGGGGTTTAGAGAAACTCAAGAACAAAGAGAGGTTGCAGTATGTGGTGTTGACAAAGGTGGATAAAATTGTGGAGGATGTTAATGGGATGGATAAACTAATTGAGGGCATTTTCGGAAGCAGAAGCTGTTTGAAGAAAAGGAAAGGGAGCTGCATTTATTGAAAACTAAATTTTCACTTTTTTAAATAAAAATAATTGCAAGATACACCCACTCCTATTGTAACAAATTCGTCCTATAATAGATTATTTTAATATAATTGACAAGTACGGATAATATTTAGGTTAAAGTAGTACAAGGGGGCATTCAGTTAAAATAATAATAAAATAATAAATCAAGGTATGATTTGAATATTATTAAATGTTCATCATAAGTTAATAACTTTATTTCACCAAAAATCACAACTATCCGTATATATTTTCAAAAAAAGGTTTTAAACAATTTTTGCACGAGCACACATGTCACACTGTTGGAAATTTATTTGTACCATATTAATCATGCTAGTTCAGATATTCCATGAAATTTCGAACAAACTATTAATGATTTTCACTGTAGCGACTTGAATGGCAGAGATACATGGTGTTGCGGAGATACATGGTCGCACAACCGTTTCAATAAATACAATCCCAAGGCAGCTTGAATGGCAGAGATACAAGGTGTTTCAGAATGATGGGAAAAGAAGCTTAAGTTAGTAGTAGACTTTGTGGCATGCAGCAAGGAGGATTTTAACTCGGGGAGAAGTAGGTTTTTTCGAGGTTTAAAGAAACTCAAGGACAAAGAGAGGTTGTTATATGTAGTGTTGAGAAAGTTGGATAAAATTGGAAAGGATGTTAATGGGAGGTAAAAACTAATTGAAGGCATTTTTGGAGGGTTGGTGTCTACGCAAAAGTTGTTTAAAGCAAAGAAAATGGAGTTGCATATGTTAAAAACTAAATTTTAACTTTTCTTAAAACAAAATATTGCAAGATACACCCACTCATATTGTAATAAATTCATCCGATAATAGAATTATCTTATATATAATTGACAAGTAAGGATCACATTAAGGTTTATGCAGTACAAGGGGCATTCAGTTAAAATAATACAAAAATAATAAATCAATGTATGATTTGAATATTTATAAAAGTTCACAAATAAGTCAATAACATTAATTCACCAAAAAATTACTACTATACAAATATATTTTCCAAAAAAAACCTAAAACAATTTTTGCACGAACACATATGCAGCACTGTTGGAACTATATTCGTACCAAAATAATCATGCACGTGGACATATGTTGTGAAAATTCTAAAAAACTATAAATGATTTTCACCGTAGAGATATTGCGCAGCTATTTTAATAAATATAATCCCAAGGTAACTTTAATGGTAGAGAGACATGGTGTTTCACAGTGATAGGCAGAGAAGTTGAAGTTAGTTGGACACTGTGTGCCGCGCAGTCGGGAGGATTTTCACTCGGGAGAAGTAGGTTTATTAGGTGATAAAGAAACTCAAGGACTAAGAGAGGTTGTTATATGTGGTGGTGAGCAAGGTGAATGAAGTGGTGGAGGATGTTAGTGGGAGGGAAAAACTAATTGAGGGAATCATCGAAGGGTTGGTGTTTAGGCAAAAGCTATTGGAAGCAAAGGAAAGGGAGCTACATATGTTGAAAGCAAAACTTTAACTTTATTTTTAAAATAACATTGCAAGATACACCTACTCATATTGTAATAAATTCATCCTATGATCAATTTGTTTTATATAATTGAAAAGTAAGGATCACATTTAGGTTAATGTAGTACAAGGGGGCATTCGGTTGAAATAAAATAAAAATAATAAATCAATGTATGATTTGAATATTGTCAAAGTTCACAATGATGTCAATATTAATTCACCAAAGAAGCTACTACCACTATCTGAATGTATTATCCAAAAAAACAAGGTTTTAAACAATTTTTGCACAAGCACATATATCGCACTGTTGGAGCTTTATTTGTACAATATTAATTATGCACATTCACATATGCTATGAAATTTGGGACACTTTTAATGATTTTCAGCGTAACGATAATGCACAACAATTTCAATAAATATAATTCCACGGTAACTTGAATGGCAGAGAAATATGGAGTTTCACAGTGACGGATAGAGAAGTTGAAGTTAGTTAGACATTGTTTGTCGCGCAGTCGGGAGGATTTTATGTTGGGGAGAAGTAGGTTTGTTTGGGGATAAAGAAACTCGAGAACAAAGAGAGCTTGTTATATGTGGTGGTGAGCAAGGTGGATGAAGTGGTGGAGGATGTTCATGGGATGTTATATGTGGTGGTGAGCAATATTGGCACCGGTTTTCATATATTAGCACCGGTCTAAAAAAATCTGTGTTAAATTTGCACCACCAATTTTATATGAAATTGGTTTTTTATTTGAACAGGTTTTTAGAAAACCGGTGTTAAAATTGTCACCGATTTTTTATTTGAAATTGCAATTAGGCGCTGACTGCAGCTGCGTACAACTGCTCTGTTAGTTTCATTTGGCAAAAATAAATTTGGAATTGGGAGCTGACATTACTTTGATTTGGGATAAAAAAAAACATTAGAATAGGGTGTTGACCACAGCTGCGCAGCTGCTCTAATATTTCACTACAAACAGTTTAACAATCTAACAACATATATATGGCCACATATAGAAACATCAAAATATATTTCCACTAAATGTATGATAAAAAAATAATAATCTATGGGACTAAACATAACCATCCTTAATATAACTATCTATGCAACTAAACAAAAAATTAGATTAAACTAGCAATTAAATCATGTGGCATATACACATCAAATCACAAGGCTAATTCACACATCTATGGTCCTT
>JAULKM010134751.1:0-18999 GCA_032355605.1 Rubia tinctorum
TTTTATTATGCAACGTGTAGTAATTATAAATTTTATAACCTGGTTCATACAACCCGAAAATTTTATCTTAATTTCTTATATTTACACTTTAAACCTTGGTCTTTTCATGACTTATGGAAATACCGTCTTTCAAGAGACAGACTCTTTCCTTTTTTAAAAATGACTTTTTTATTTTTTGAAAAAATAGAAAATATTTCATTAATCATTGGTAAAGTTTACGAAGGATGGACTTGTTCTCCATGAATTCCTATCTAGTGAACTAGATTTTTGAAATTCCGCTAGTTTGTCAGCAATTGAATTTTCTTTTCTATGAATCCATTGCACTATAGGGTTATCTAGGGCAGGCATAATTGCTCTTGTATTATTTATAATCATGTCTAAATCTGATCTATCATCATCTTTTGATTGAATATCATATATTACTCGTTGGGCATCACCCTTGATAACATTTGGAAAAGTTTGTTTTATGCACCCTCTTACAGCCTCTGTTAAAGCTATTGCTTCAACTATTTGGGCTGGGTATTTATTCTTAAATCTTTTTGTTTCTCCATATACCCATCTGCTATATTGTGTTTGGACATGTCATCCTAGGCATACTTCTGTAGCTGAAGTGGCCGCATCAAAGAAGAGAGTAGATCATGTTGTTGGAACTTCTGCATCGTGGACCGACTGAGCATTGTGATGGTGACTTCTATCTTGCTCTATCCTAACTTTTCCACTATTGATCTCATCAATATGGATAGGGACTGCTAAATTATTCTCAAGGGTTGTAGGTCATGAACTTCATGTAGTAGCTTGTTCCAGTGAAACCATAAGTGATCCATTAAGATGGCTAATAATGACATTTGTTTTCCTTATCAAGATCCAATAGCATATCTCTTAACCATAGCGTTGTTGAGATTGTTGAAAAAAGAAAATTAGGCTATGAATACCTGCTGCAAACCATACTTGATGAGATAGTGAGCAGTGGAAAAAAATGTGTTCCGCGATAGCGTCGTCCGATGTACATGTAAGATAGAACTGTTCTGCCGGGCATTTCCTTTGGACAAGATGTTTTGCCATCAGAATTTGATTGTTTCATATCCGCCATATGAAATGGCTTATCATTGGCAGCACTGTTAATTTCCAAATCTTGCTTCAGTGGGGGGACGGTCTAGTGCTGCTACTAGTTATATGACCTGCAGTATCCAAATATATGGAATTAACAGAAATATTGTAACCAGATTTTACCAAGTAATTACCAATCTTTGTAAGCTGCCAACTTCACGTATCTTCCTGCTGAGATTGAGACCTAGGCATTGCGAGTATTAGTTCAGCCTCATTTTCATCAAAAGTGTTCCTGATTAAGGTAGAGTTCCACTTTGTCCCATTTGACTCCATTAATGTGTTAACCATAAAATCGTCTTGATAATTTTATGGAAGTGAGATTGGCCTTGCTGCCCGTTTTCTTGGTAACCATAAGCCTGATTTGACTTTTGTAGTATTTCCACGCCCTATCCTCTTCTGGATTTCGTGAAGTAGTAGATTTCTGCCCTCAATGATAAATTTCCCTGCATATGATGGTCTGTATCCAGCACATGCTTCAAGTATGCAAGATTGTGGGTAATATCTTGCTTTTATTATCAAAGCTATTTTAGATGGGTTAGTCAACAATCTCTCTAAGCTTGCTTCCCCAACATAGCTTTATTGAAGTGGTTTAGGTCTTTAAAACCTATTTTTGTAGATTTTCTTCAAGAATACTTTAAATAATTTCACCGCAGGTAATGAATAAATATGGGGATAATGGATCTCTTTGACTAATACCCCTTGTTGGAATTAAGCTCCCAAATATGCTTCCATTCATATTGAAGGAAAATTTTACAGAAGAAATGTATCTTTCAATAAGAGATATAAATTGTGACTGGAAACTCATTCTTAGTAAAACCTCTAGTAAGAATGACCATTCCACTCGATAAAAAGTTTTACTCATATCTAACTTGATAGACATGTGTCCTTTCTTTCCCATTTTCTTCCCCTTTATATAGTGGTGTGCTTCGTGGGCCACTATGATAGTATAAAAAATAGTTTATTCTTAACAAAAGCACTCTGGGATTCAGAAATGATTGAACTCATGATTCGTTTTAACCTGTTCGATACGCATTTTGCGAGTATGCAGTATATGACATTGCATAGGTTGATTGGTCTGAATTGTGAAACCTCTGTCAGTTTTTTAACCTTTGTAATCAAAACCATTATTTTCTCATTTATCAAATCCACTGGCAACTCCTGGTTTAGTAATTGAAGTAAAGTTGCTGATACTTTAGATCCGACTATATTCCAATATCTTTAGGGGGAAATGGTGGCATACCATATGGACCAGGGGATTTGGTTGGAGCCATTTCCTTTAGTGCTTTAGTAACCTTATTTATCGTATATGGCCTGCATAAATCCGAGTTCATCTACGAAGAGACCCTTGGTAATATTCTCGTTGTAACTTATTGAACAATCTCTGGTTCTGGGTTCTGCAGGGTGAATAACTCTTGAAAATGATGGAGGAGAATATTATCCATTTCACTGTTCTCGGTACACCACTTTCCTGACTGATTTTTCAGACCATGGATAGAATTCCTTCTTTAACTCTTATTTGCATAAGAGTGAAAGAACTTCGTATTTTTATCTCCCTGTTGGATCCAATGTTTCTTTGCTCATTGTTTCCATTCTTCTTCTTCTATGTCAAGAAGATATTCTATTTCATGCTTTAGAGTTACTATCTGCATTTGGACCTCCTCAGTTATAATACCATCCTGTAATCTTTGGATCTCTTTGGACAAGGCTTATGATTTTCTTTTCGTGATTTTTGAACTTCGTCCTTGCCAAACTTTGAATTTGTCATGCACAATTATTAATTGTGGTTGTGAGTTCTTCTTCGCTTTCATTCCAACTCCTCTGGATCATTGTCTCACAATTTGGTAATTGCATCCAATAATTCTCAAAACGAAATATTCTTTGTCTTCTAGAATTTGATGGATGGGAGTTTGAGTTCCAAACTTGCAAAAGGATAGGGACGTGGTCTGATCTATGGCTGAACAGATGCTTGACTTATGATGCTGGATATAAATTGATCCAATTCGGTGATGCTACTGCTCTATCTAGCCGTGCTCTGACAGTGTGTGAATTTATCCAATTCTGGCACCATGTGAACCTATTTCTCGAATATCCCAAGTCATTTAACTTACATTCATTTAGCGTATTTCAGAAAACTTCAATTTGCCAGTTTGGCCTTCTATTTTCACTTTCCATTTCAGATTGGTGCGAATTTTCATTAAAGTCCCCAATATATAACCATGGCAAGTGTGAATTCGCAAGAATATTTGGAAATTTTCCCAGAATTGTTTCCATTTGCTCCAATCAAGTTCGCACTATAAACTTGTACAACGTCAAAATGCAAGAATAACTGGATCTTTCATGGTAAAATCGATGAAGTTGAAAGAGTAAGACAAAACAGTAATTTTTGTCTTTATTCCAAAATAAAGCAAGACCTCCCAAAATTCCAATGGAATCTACAAAAATTCTATGAAGATCTAGTTGGTCTTTAACTTTAGACAATTCAAAAGAAGAACATTTTTTTGCTAAAAGAAAAATAAAATGTGGACTAAACTTGTGAAATAAACTTTTGAAATGTTGTATTGCGCGAGGGCTGGATAATTCTCGGCAGTTCCAACTAAGGCATATCATTTTCCTCGGCGGGACTAGATTTTTCCAGTCGCCGCCGCTGGTCTTTTTGTGGGTGTCCCTACGCTGAAGTTCAATCCCGAGGGAAAGACAAACTCTTCTCCTGTCTTCATTTTCTTTTTTCTGCATCATCAGATAATTCAAGAAACTCAGCCTTTCTCTTCATTGAGTCATCAATGGGGTCTACTCCTTCTCCAGCTTTAGTATGAGTTTCTGTAGTAATCTGAACCCCAATCACAGTAGTGGTGTTTTTGAAAAAAAAAACATCAGCAGTATTCGGCAAAGTTTGATCCTTATTGACCACATTTTCTTTAAAAATATGCCCCTGGATCCCATTTTTACCCCGCAAATCATCATCACAGTTCATAACTTTTAATGGGAAAATTGACCCCAAACACAGTATTCTCAAAGCCTGGTGGAGGTCCTCTGTGAAGGAGGTCGTGCGGGCGATACAACAACAGTGATGTCGGGCTACTTCCAACTGAGATATAACTTTTTGGAGATTAACTGAGCTTGCGAATCAGATAATTGGCCATTTTTCGGTGTTGGAGTGAAATTTAGCAGTTGTCTCCATTCCATTTCCACTTCCCCACTTACCATAATCACTGGAAAAATTGGTGTCGTTCGTGTCAAAAGACCAGAAAAATCAAGCTCCCTCTTCGGCGTGAGACCCGATTGATTAATTGTAGAGAGCCCAAATTTCAGAGGGGCTAAATATGGTGCTTGACATCCTGTAAATTGTAGACCATATTTAAAACCCCTGCTCCCGCCTTTGAAGAGCCATTTTCGCGAGTTAATCGTGCCGGAGAATCCGCCTGAAACTCCTTTCAGATCGTTGGAGTTACTGCAATGAAGATGAATGTTTATGGTTCCTTCTCCGGCGACATCTTCGCCTTTCCTTTTTCCACTGCCATGATTTTCCCATCCAACCGCGTTCTGTCGTCCGGTTTCTTGCATTTTTTATGCCGCTGGTGATTGGGTTTCAGCGGCTGAAGCCGAAGTAACCAAACAAGAACTTGGCTATCTCTGGGATTTTGTAGAAGCTTGTATGCTATATATGCAGATTGTGGGATTGGACTGAAAAGTTAATTCAGCCCATTTTGAAGGGTTTTTCGTGGATTGAATGGAGTTCTCCACTCGAATGCAATCTGCTCCTTCATTTTCCATTCTTTCTAATCTAGGTTGTGATTTCTCCTTCCTGATAGATTCCCCATCGTTATTTGTACTTCACTCTGTTCCTGCCGTTGACGTTGATGCATGATATATGGACTCGATTGGGGTACAGAATGATCATTTTTTTTATTCTTAACAATTTTCCCCAATCCATCGACATCATTTTTTCTCTGCAATGTGTGTCCCTTGATGGGCAATCAGTTTTTGTATGGTCCAAGTGACCACACAATTCACGAAAATGAGGCAACCTCTCATATTGTAAATAAATTCTAAAATTTTTACCAGTTGTCGAATCTCTAAAATCATGAATTTGTGGAAATGGCTCATTGACTGGAATAGTAATTCTGACTTCGATAATCTCCCCCACACAAGTACCAATTTTGTTATGAGCAGCTTTGACAAAATCTCCGAGATCAGCTCCCACAATTGTAGCAGTATCAAGGTTACAGAGCGCAGAAGGCAGAGAATAGAGATGACCCCAGAAGGTACATTTGTTGAGCAGAATATTTTGCACCGGCTCAATCCCACCCATTTCCTTAAAAACCACCAGACAATTTTCAAAAGACCAGGGAAAATCATCTATCACTTTTTTCCGATCTTCACTGTCGTAGAATTGGAAAATCACCAAGTTCCTTCCCATGGTAAAGCCATAGACTACCCCCTTGTACCTCCACCATTTTCTGAGTGAGGTGATCATCGACTCCACCCTCTATTGGTTTATCACTCTCTGTGATGTTCAAACTTGCATAGCTCTCAGCCAGATACTCTACCATCAACATGGTTATGAGATTATCTGCTTGGAAAAAAGGGTTATGGGAAATGTTTTTTCATTGTGTATGAATTGGATTAGTGCAGGTGCGTAATGTAGATGATTATATAAGGGAATTATAGTGGATTGATTTGAATGATGAAAATATTCAATCAACATAATTCTTTGATTCATTCAAATCATAAAATAATTGTCATTGATGTGCAAATTAATTGTCCATATTTTGAATTCAAATTTGAATTCCATATAAAGATAATCAACACTTTTGTTCAAGTTTGATAGTTGAAGGTTTAAAGGCCTTCAAAGTAGGATGAGACCTAGTGGGAGAATGAAGAGAGAGGGCAGAGCATTGTCTCCACAATTTTTTTAAGAATCGACTTTTTTAAAAGAGATTAATAGATTAGGTGTTTAATTTTAATATGGGCTTTATTTTGAAATTAATCAAAATTTAAGGATTAATATAAACATTAATGTTTTATATTATTTTATTTTATTTTACTTTTCATTTCATTTCATTTTTCTTGTCTTCATTCATGAAAATTAAAACACCTTCCTTAAAATGTATACTGCATTTTCTTGTGACCACTCCTCTCTTTTAGCCTCCATCTTTCCGCCAACGTCGTTCCGCTGGAAATTTCTTTCATAATATCTGCCAACGTTTTTCCTCTCTGTTCTATCACTGTGTATGTTATTTTCCATCCCGTCATCATTTCTTCTTCCGTAATCACTTGTAACCGCCCCGCGACTTTGCTGTAAATCTGGCGTTGTCTGTTTTATTTCGACGGTTCTGCATTTTGGCGTGGTTTGATTTGAGGTTAGTTAGTTAGTTTCATTCATTTTAGGTTCGTTTGATTATTAGGGTTTGTTTTATTTTTAATCAATTTGATCGTTAAGTTATGGCGAGGATGAAATTGTGCGTATAGGGAAAGAGATGCTACCAGTGTTAAGAATCTACTTCAAAGGAAAAATAATAATAGAGTTAAATTTGAAAATTTGTCTCAGAGTTTGACTAGTTTGTGTGTTTTTCTTTGTTTCAGGTTTCTATGTTCGTTTTTGTGATTTTGAATTATTGTTTTGGCGCCTTTCATGATTTATTCTATTAACTCTTAGTTTTAGTTGTTGTTGATTGTTATTTTTCAATTATAAATTGCACTTGTTTAGTAAAATTATGTACTGATGCAAGGGAATCCTTCTAAGTGGAGACAAATCTTGGGGTTGGTCGACGAAACTCCACTGGTTTAGGTGTTTGCTTGGGAATCCACAAGGAAGTCCCCAAAGAAGCTCTGACGTCCAAGTCAGGCTTGAGACCTTTATTAGGTGAGGTGTAGTGAAATTTGCTTACCTTCTCCGATGTTCGGCTTCTCTATTCATAAGCTCTTGTTGTTTCGGCGTGGTCTGTGTGTGTATTCATCCTTTACTAGATTGTGGCCTTTTGGGGGATGTCATGGGGGATGGTGGTTCCGCGTCTTCTTTGGGCTTTGGTTGCTTTCTAGTGGACTGAAAAAGTTTGCTCCATTTGTAAAGCAGACTAGTTGTAACAAACTGGGCTCTAAGTTTGGGGTTCAGTGGGCTATGTATATATCATAAGCCCCTCCAGCCATGTATATAAGGAATGCGCGGTGTTTGCAACTTTTAAGTAAGTCGATAAATGTTAATTTTGTATTTTTTGAAGATAAAATATGTATTGTAGGGTATGGACCAAAATATGTTAATGCAGAGTTGTGTATAATTTCACAGGGATATAATATATAAACTTTTTTTAACAATTCGATTAGTATTCCTTCACCTTTGGGGGATAAGATGCATTGTTCTAGAGATTGAAAGGAAGATTGATATGTAGGGATAATGCCATGTTAAGTAATCATTTTGTAATGCATTTAACGGGTGACAACTCCTATTTATAACTATCACAAGTAACTTTTAACTTCGAAAATGTGTATTTTGAGGCACAACTTTATATGTATTCGTGCGTATTTTAGCTTTATGGAGATTTGGCGGCAGTTACCATATTTTGGTTTTCTGGAAGTGCTAGCGGAATTTTGGTAGTTTCTCATTGCGTGAAGGTTATAACTCATATGTTCTCTCCCTAATTTTAAATATGGTGGATGTTAGTTCCCACTCTTATTTCTTCGCTGTCAGTCTAACGTGGGTGGGGGGAGTTTTTGCGCCTAATGATGAACTCTATGGAGATGAAGTCATCATCTGAGGAAATGAGGAGGCTGCGGAGAGGGTTAGCTAAAATGCAGAAATAGAAGGATAGTAGTATGGGTGTGGATGCATTAGTGGCTCTGAGGCGGTATCATCTTTCTCTAGATGGGTGTGAAATTAGGTTGTCGATTTCTGGTGAAAGGGTTTGAAGCCTTCCATCTGGATAATTTAGTGTGTATGAGCACTATTTTTTGTATGGACTGACTTTGTCCTTCTCAAAATTTGTGGTGTGCATTTTGGAGTCTTATGGGACCGCTCTTTCTCACCTCCATCAGAGGGGTGTGTCCAAGACGAGTGGATATGTAGAAGTGTGAAAACAAATTCAGGAAGAATGTTAAAAATTTGGTGAGTTTATTAGATTTTTTCACCCGCGGAGTGTTGGTAGATAAGGAGTTTTTACGTTGTATCCCATTGTTCCTGGGATTCACCTTGTACAAGAATTTCCTAGTAGTTGTGGGCCATGAAAGGGGAGGTATTTTTATGTCAGATGTGTGGATGGTAAGTCTGTGGAACTTTACCGTTTCCTGTGATAGATTGTCTTATCAGTTGGGGAGGTTGACTCTAAAGAACTAAATCGTAAAATATTTAGCTCCATTTTCCGTGATGGTAATCCGACCATTGGGGAAATTAGGTTGTCACTTTAACAGTGTCATAATGTTCGTGTATTCAAAAAAAAATTGTGTGTAATTTGGGTTGGTATGTTCTTTGTATTAATGATTAAAAAATTTGGTGCAATGAGGATTGATAATCTTGGTCCTAAGGGTAGTAGTAGGGAATATGAGGGAAGGTATGGTGACACCTAGCTGACCACTCAGGCACGAAAGAAGCCGCATACTAGATAGGGATCTAGCGTGGTAAATGATACTCTACTGACTACTGACGTAGCCTTTGGTTTAAGGGGTTGTAGGCGTAGGAAGTGGAAAAGGTGAACCCATTGAGGGGGGCATTTGATACTACAGGCTTGGCTCTTGTAGGCTCGATGTATCCTACAAAATGTTTGGTTTAGTGGATCAAGTATAAAGGTTGGGTTTATGTGTGTTGGTGTATATTATGTTGTTCCGTTTGTTGAAAATAGTTTTTATACTTCTTAGTTGAGCGGTGGAATGTCAGTTATGGCTCAGCACATCTCTATTTATGCCGAGATGATAAAGGGTTTGTACAAGCGAGTGGTTAATTTGGAAGGGGGGATGAAACAATATGAAGAGAAGTGCACTGAGTTGGAGATGAAAGTCACGACATCACAAAGTTTGAGTGACCAAAAAACATAGTGGACATTGTGCTAGCTGATGAACTCACTAAGTTGTGGAATGGGGGGCTTGTATTTCCTAGGCATCCTCAGTTTTTGGTGAAAAGGTTGCTAAAGACAGATATCTTCACAATTTCATTACTAAAATGTACACTAAGATAGCGCAGGTAAACTGGTGGTGTGCGTGGCTGGACGTTCATGCCCCGAACCCTTGTTTGGCTAGTATGAGGTTGGAGGGTGCTGATACTATAGCTGAGTCAGGGTGGTCGCTGAGCTGGAATTGGATGAGGCCAATGGCCAAGAGGTCGTGAATGGCGGTCACAATTTTTGCCTCCTCGAGGAATTAGAGAAGATGGTCTCGCCGCCCTTGCTCGATGAACTTGGGAGGTGTGAGATTGATAAGTACGAAGATAAATACATCGAGAAAGTGATTGTTCCAACCAATGTGGATACTGAGGCTTCACACGATCCTGTCCAGCTTTCATGGGCATTTGGTTATTCCTGTGCGCCGAGGAGGAGTGATGCGGAGACGGCTGATAATGTTGCCACCGGGTTGAGTAGTGGAAGGATGGAAAAACTTAGATACATAGTTTGTATATTTGGGATCCTCGCTAGTTTTGCGTTGTTTTGACTTTAATGGAGTGTTTATGTTAAGGATTTATGTTTCTTTTGTTTTTCTTTTGTATTTTTTGGACATGGTTTGAGTTTTCTATGTTTCTTTACAATATTTTATTAGGGTTTCTATTCCTTGAGGTTCTTATTTCTTAGGTTTGATCTTGTGAGGTTTGTTGGGGTGTGGATTTTTACTTTCAAGATAGTTAGCTCAGGTTAGAGTAATATTTAATAGGGTGACGATGTTGGGATGTATCTCAGGGCCTTGTGTTTTTTAGGCAGGTGGTCGTGCACTTGGGTCGCTAGCTGGTGATTTTTCAGGTGTATGCAAAGTCATGTACCATTCACCATGACCACGCCGATGTAGGTTTGGTTAAGCACATCCTGCAAAGTGTTTTCATTTTTTTTGCATTATGGCTTATTACTTGTGGGTTTAGGTTAGGTTGTCTTTAGAAAAGACTAGCTAAGTTTATACGTGGAAAGGAGATGAAGAGCTTTTACTTTTGTCGTTGGTTAAGAGTTCTCCAGACACATGCTAAGTCGTGAGTTATCTTCTTGGTCCAGTCGCAAGCTTGGGATAATCTTAGTTACTGATAGAGTCCATAGATGCGTGGTCTGCTTGTATCATATCAAATAACAAAGATGATGTGCGAGAGGGTTGTTAGGTGTGGGGGCTGTAATTTCTATATGGGTTGAGCTTAGGCTTTTGCATAGGAATTCCACGTATGCATGAACTGTTTTGAGTGTTTAATAATATTTCAGCGTTATGTTTTCCTAAACAGATTATACAAATAGTTGATTTTTAGGAGAACTCGTGAGCACGTCTTTTGATGATTTTAATTATGAAGTTTTTTCAAATGCCCAAGGCCAGTTTTTTTCCTCTATAAGGGGCCATTATTCGAGCAATATAAGGTAAGGTGATACTTTGGAGGGGCAGTGTTTTAGTAGTTTTTTTGTTGAGGGAATGACTTATGTGTCTTATGACTCTGATTCGATTCATTGGGATGTCATGACTATCCCTCCTTTTGGTTGGGCACATCATCATTGATGTGGTGGTCGGGGTTGGTTGGAGCGTCTGCTCTACTTAGTTGAGGTGCAAGCCAAGTTATATATGTGTTACCCTGAGGCCATTAAAGCACAACATACGTAGCTTTTACTGTTGAGTCACTTGGTATGTATGTGTTTATATGTTTTAATGTATGTGTTTTATGGATTTTCCTTCGATTGACGGATAGGATTAGTGAACGTGGACGCGATTTGGATGATGTTCTAATGACATCATCTCGGATGACCGCTGAATGAGCATGAGGATGAACTGACATGGAATTAGTGCCCAAGTCTTCTCTGGGTTGTAGGTGGGGAAGGAGGATGCATAATGCAGGCGATGAGGTTGTCTAATAAATCCGCCGCATCAATTCCATAATGGTAGGCTTAGTGTATAAGTGAAGCAATCTCGTTGTTCTCTCGCACACGCTTTACCTACTAGATTGAGAGGATAATGCCTCATCACTGAGGGCACTAGTTATGTAAAATTAGAAATGGATAATAAGCTATTATCATATTCCCCTCGAGAGTCATAGTGGCCTGACAAGTACATAGCTAGGGATTTGAGTTGGTTTTTTATGTAATGGGTTCGTGATTTTATAATTTTTGTAGGAAGAGGTTTGTGTATTTTAGGAAATTTTTTTGTTGTAGTGATTGTATGGTTTGAGATTTTTAAAGAATATGTTTTGCCAATTTGTCTTTACAATATGTTTCATTTAGTATCTGACTGATGATGTTAGTATCCGGTATGCATGTTAATATATGCATGACTCTGCTGGATATCCCTCCTTCATTGTTATTTATGTATTAATAGTACACCTATTTCCATGTCTGAACGATGTTTATCCCTATGCCCTCTAATATGGTGGTAAATTTATCACAATTTTTTAAATATGAATCAATTAATATTTATATGAAGTGTTTGCCCGGTGAAGGCGTACCTTTTAATTGATCGTCCTTAACTACACAAGGTTGTTTGGTGAAGATTGCAGTAACAACTTTGTTGTGGCTTTAATCCATTTGTCATGATGCTTCATTTTCTCCTAACCTCAATTGGTGGGTTTTTTTCCTTTGCTCAACTTCCCTGGTTTAGTGTACTAGCAGAATTGGAATTTTATTGAAGAAAAAGATGAATTACAGATTTGAAAGGGCATAAACAAGGGAGATAGGGAGAGTTTGTGAGATATTGAAAGGAAAACTAAATTTTGAGAGAATTCACATAACAAGCATGCTCTCTTCTTCTTCTAACTGTCTATTAATAGTTCTAACTATCTTGTGGTTACAGTTTAGTTAAGGGAACTGAGCTAGCTAAGATCGTTCTTTCACTTATGTTGCTTCGTTTATTCTTCTTAACTCAAGTTCTTAATTTTTAAGATAAGTCAGATTGATGACTAGATAAGGATAAGAATGATGACTAGACTAGAGTTATTTTTTACTACAGTTCCATCTCTGTAATCTTGTCTATTTATTCTTTCTCTCAATAACAAAGGATTCACGAGAAATTATTCTTTCATGGTATCAGAACAAGTTCTGATCCTAAAGGCTAAACCCTAATTTTTTTTACCTATTTGACAGCCTCATTCTCTCCTTTTTTTCTGGCCAACCGAACCACCACTTGATTCCGTCGACGTTCTGATCAGATTCCACCTAATTCCATTCAACTTCCGGCGACCTCCGACAGTGATTCTTTCAATGTCTCCCTCTATTTTCTTGCAGATCTACGATGTAGTCATCTCCATGTCCGATTCATTTCATCAGGAAGTGCAGTCCCTTTGTATTCCAGCCCTGTCTTCTTTCTTCAGCTATTTCTGGTGTCTCTTTTTGGCGATATCAATCAAAGTCTCTCATGCCAGGTCACAACCTTTGTCTCCAACCTAGTGTTTCCATCTCTCCCCTCGGCGGTCTTCGACAGCGACTCAAAAGCAATGGGTGTCCGTCAGCGATTTGCGAACAAGTTAGTTGTAGATGCGCATGAATCCACATGCGTATAATCAAATCGTGCGTGTCAGCTCCATAATGCATCAAATTATGAGCGTATTAGCTCTTGACATATTAGAACACACTCACATTATACCCTAGCATGTCTAAAACGCTCGTGTGAGTTACACACACGTCAGCTTCTTTCCGAACATAAGCTGTACGGGCCTGATAGTTATTTGGGCAAAATTTTTATCCTTTTCTGATTTCTTATTTTCCATGTATTATATGGATCATTTTGATTCTTGACAGTGTGATATTTCGAGATATAGTGGCATTTGTCATCGACGACCCGATGACTCTAAGTGGATTGTAGACTCTGACACCACAAAACACATGGCATCATCCCCAACCTGTGTTGATCTCGTGACACCTTATGATGGTTCTTCCCACGTATATCTTGGTAATGGTTCTCACTTCCCTATTACTCATGTCGTTTATTCTCTAATTTCTAATTCTCTGCCTCTTTATGATGTGTTTATTATGTCTGTTATCACTAAAAAAATCTTTCGATTAGCAAATTAACTCATGGTTTAAACTGTGTTGTTTTCTTTAATGATTTATCATTCGAAAAAAAATCACTAGGGAAACCTTGGGTCACCATCAAATTGAAGATAGACTTTATGTTTTAGACTATGATGCATCTGCTTTATTATTTACTGTGGAATCAAATAAGTCACGTGGGTTTTTTAAAACTTTGCATGCTAGACTTGGTCATGTTTTGTATTCCGTTATTTCAGGTTCGCATGCTTCTGGATCCTTATTTGTTTCATCAGTTTTTCCCAAACCTACCATTTGTGATGCCTGTGAAAAGGCTAAAAGGAAGTTTTTATCTTTTCATTCAAATGATAAATGTGTTGGTAGGGTACTTGATCTAGTTCATTGTGACTTATGGTGGCCCTCTCCTATTTTACCTACTGATGGTCTCTCCTAATATGCTATTTTTCTTGATGATCATTCCCGACTCTCATGGTTTTATCCATTGCGTCACAAATATTATTTTTGGGATGTTTATTGCTTGTATGAGGCTTTTGTGGAGAACCATTTATCTTCCACTATTAAGGTGTTTCAGAGTGATGGAATGATTGAGTTCGTAAATGATTTCTTGCGCTCTCACTTTCAGATAAAGGGCATTCATCACCATATTTTTTCCCATATACTCCTCAGCAGAATGGTCGAGCTGAGCACAATCACTGCCATATTGTTGAGATGGGCTTATCTAAGTTATACCACTCACATCTCCTTCTCTCTCACTGGCTTGACATCTTTCCTCCAGCTACTTATACCATCAATCGGTTGCCCACTCATGTTATTGGTAGACGATCACCATTTGAAGTTATTAATGGACGGGTTCCCACATACACAAACTTCTATGCATTTGGCTATCGTGTGTACCCTTGTCTTCATCCATATGCAGCTCACAAACTCACTCCATGCAGTTTGTCTTATGTGTTTCTTGGGTACAACTCCCAGTGCAAGGGATATCAATGTTTGGATCATACGTCTAAAAAGATACATGTCACCAGACATGCTAAGTTTGATGACACTTCCTTCCCTAATGTCGATGGTTCTACTTTAGTATCTCCACTCTCTCTGGATGTCTTTACTTTTTTGGATCCCACTAATGCATCAGATGATATTTCTGCTTCTTCCACATTTTCATCTCCTCCTGCTCAAATTGTCACTTCGGTTATGAGCTCTCCTAGATCATCGACACTATCATCCTTACTAACTACAACACCCAGTTCTATCTGCTCTGCTAATTCAGACCATCCAGTAGCCGCTCTGGTGCATCCTGCTCCACCTATCTCCCCATCAACCAGCTCACCCATTTTGCGAACCAGCCCTTCAGGTTCGCCGACCACTATGCCAAACCCTTCGCCGGTTGTGGCTGCTCCTCCGATCTCTTCATCACTGTCTCGTCCTCATCAGATGGCTACTCGGTTAGTGACTGGTGCTATTCAGTGCATAGATTATTCTGACATTGTTGCTCATGGTCTTCTTGTTGACTTGCTTGCCTAGACAGAATATACAGATTATCGCACGACCCTTCAGTATTTAACTTGGTTTTCAGCTATGAATGATGAGATAGCGTTTCTTCATTGACATCACACCTGGGATTTGGTTCCATGACCATTAGATATCAATTATGTTTCCTCCAAGTTGGTCTATTGGTTGAAGTATCATCCTAATGGCATAGTTGATTGCCTAAAAAGTCCATATGGCAGCATAAGGTTTTTCTCAGATCCTTAGTTTTGACTTTGACCACACATTCAGCCATGTGGTCAAAGCCTCTACCGTTCGGATAGTTCTTTCTATTGCCAATATGCTCTTTTGGCCTCTTCATCAGCTGGATGTAAAAAATGCCTTTCTCAATGACATGCAAGATTCTCCGGTTTATATGGAAAAATCAGTCGGCTACACAGACCCGCTTCACCCAGATTATGTGTGTCGCTTGTACAGGGCCATTTATGGTCTCAAGCAAGCCCATCAGGCATGGTTTCATCTTTTCAGCACCTACTTGGTTTAGCTCGGTTTCCAATGTAGCTCGGCTGACACTTCTCTATTTGTTCTTTCTCGGGGATCATCGTTGTTGTGCTAGTTTATGTCTATGACATCATTCTTACAGGTAACAATTTGACTCTTCTTTGGCAGTTGATTGACCGCACGCATCGGGAGTTTGCCATTAAGGACTTGGGTGCTCTTCATTACTTCCTTGGCTTGAAAGTTTCACCCACTTCTTTGGCTCTTCTTCTTGGCCAGGTCAAGTACGCCAGAGATATTCGTACTCGTGTCGGGATATCTAATACGGATCCAGTTTCTACTCCATTTGAGCCTAGTTCTCAGCTCTACAGAAGCACCAGTCTTCCGCTTCGGAATCTGACACTCTGTCGTTCTCTGATTGGGCTCTCTAAGTGTTAACTATTACTTGTTCAAATTTGGCTTTTGAGATCAACATGGTTAGTCAGTATCTTTAGGACCCTCGGGATGATCATTTTGCTGCAGTTACTCGGATTCTCAGATATGTTTGAGACACTTTGCACTTTGGTCTCTCTTTTAGCTCTACTAGCTCTCCCGGGGTATTGGGCTATTCAGATGCTGATTGGGCTCACTGTCTTGAGGCCCGACATTTCACTTATGGTTATGTTATCTTTCTTGGCAGAAGTGTTTCCTAGAGTGCCAAAAAGTAGCCCACTGTTTCCCATTCCAGCACCGAATCTGAGTATCATGCTCTCGCCAGCATGACTTCCGAGGTTTTTTTGCTGACCCATCTTCTGTAAAATCTTCATATTCCGATTTATAGTTCTCCACTTCTGTTATGCGATAACAGTAGTGCAGTTTCCTTGGCTTAGAATCCAGTTTCTCACAAGTGGGCGAAACAATTCGACATCAACTATCTTTTTGTTCGAGAGTTAGTTGCAGCTAGCAAGCTGCGTGTTGCTCATGTTCCTAGTAGCGAAAATCGTCACCGAGGGTCTCTCTCATCCGCTATTTGAATTCTTCAGATCCAAGTTTTTCGTCTCTGAGAATCCGACGCTTCTCTTGAGGTGGGGGTGTTAGGATAAGTTAGATTGATGACTAGATCATAATAAGAACGATGGCTAGACTGGAGTTATTCTGGGACTGAAATTCCATCTCTGTAATCTTGTTTATTTATTCTCTCTCAATAACAAATTATTCATTGGAAATCATTCTTTCATTAATGCTTTGGACAATTCTACCCTTAGTCTAATTTGGCTACTTGACAAAAGGCCAAATAGAAGTTGTAAAATTTTAGACAGAAGTGATGACCCTAAAATGTTTTTAATCCTAAATCGCACATCCTTCTTTATGCTCCCTTTCCACGGTTTTTAGGTAGTAATATCTCCCAGCTAATTTGTTTTGATGGTTCTCTTTAAAAGTCTTACTCATACCTCTAATGATCTCCTATGTATGGCATTTAAAAGTCTTATTTGTGGTTTTCATGGTGAGACCAAAGAAAAACCACAAATAATGAAGACAACAAACACAAGTTTTTAAAATTTGGGGTTTGAAATATAAATATAATTTGGGCATGAAATTTAAAATATGGGCCTAAAGTGAGGGACTAAGCTGTAATTTTATAAAAGTATACCCAGGTTCAAAAAACCTCATCTTCTTCATCCTCCTGTCAACATCGATGGTAGAATCTTTGCCACTGCCGATTCAGCACCACATTCGATTCAAGTTCAGATTTCCATCATCATCTGCATTAGCAACGGAGGAAGAAGGCGTCGGGTATGAAAAAAGACGGAGGCAGAGGATGGAGGCTATGAATGTGTCTATTAGATCTACAATTCATTGTCCACCGCCTCCATTGCCTTCTTCTGCAATCGCGGGTGAATTCTCAGGAGACTTGGGTTAATTCTTGAAGGCGGGAGAAATCTGGGTGAATGCGTGTGAATTCTTAAAACGATCATGATCGATGGTTGTGATTCTGGTGGTTGCATAAGGCGTGAATCCGGTGATTGCAGCATTATCAAAGTGGTGCAATTTGGTGATTGTGAAAGGCGTGATTTTGGTGGTTGCACTATCGTCAGAGTGGCATAATTCATATTATTGCAGGGTCATCGGAATGGTACTTGCGATGGTTCGGGTTTGAATTGGGGTAGGATTCAAGTTGAGCATGGAAGGTTATGAGTCGAAATTGGGTTAAATTTGGGGTGAAAATATGTTTATTGTTGGGCTTACATATGGTTGGATTTTGATGGGGGAGTCCTTCCGGGCTAACATAATATACAGAATCAGCATAGTGCAGTATACTTGGTTGATTATCCAACAAAACAAGGTCCCGTGGAGACCCCCGAGATCCATCTCCGATGCCTAAGTTAGTGTTTTGGTTTGTATCGACTTATCTTGGAAAAATGCCATTACATGTCTCTTTTTCCTGGATCTCTATTTAGAGCTAGTGTGACGCGTGATCTGTACTGGTCGTGGTTCACGTTGTTAATGTTATTACTAAGTCATGTCCTGGAGGGGATGATTATGGATATTGACTGTATTCCTTATCGAGGTGGATTTCTTCCCGTACGTTGCGAGCTGTGCTTGGGGTTTTCTTGTCTGGCTCGTTGGTCATGAGGTGGTTTTTTTGGCTTGGGCTTTGCATGGTTCAGGGAGGTATATATCATAACCCCCCCCCCCCCCAATCCAAGAATTTTTTGAGAGCTAAACTGCCGTATTTTGTATTCAAACAAGGAAGGTTTAATAATGATAAAGTGAGTATTAAAAGTGTTTGGAGGAGTGGAGGTATGAATATGGTTGTGAAGTGAGCATGAGCTTCTTGGGTGAAGATATATGGAAAGACGTGACTAGACTTTTGAGTTATCTCATTTTTTGGGCTACAGTTGTTAGTGGACCGAGAATATAGGGTTAGATTTTTTTTAAAATATAAATAGAGAGGTAAATATTTACTTAACGTCATTGCGTCAACAATTCTTAAGTGTCCATCCTTAAGGTTTGCCCAAGTTTCTTCATTAGGGAATACAAATAGTCTTTCCATCTTGTCAACTTTACTGTTGTCCGAAAATGGCAGGTTAGAGGAGTGTTCTTACCTTGACCGATGTAACTATGCTAAAAGAGTACTATACATGTTTGTCTGATTTTGAGGTTATGGTATCTCGTGGTTGTGATGTCATGATAAGGTCATCGCCAGGTGCGTTTAGTGTGTATGACTGTCGATTAGAGTATGGGTTGACCCTCCCTGTTTTGGATTACTTCATGAGCGTTTTGGAGGCTTATATGGTTTCTCTTGCTCAGATGCATCCACATGGTTGAACCTCCCAGCTCTTGTTCTTGGAATTTTTATATTGCTTACTATAGCCTACGTATGGTGATAATTAAGGAGTCTTGGTTGACATTTAAGTTGGTTAAGGGAAATGTTAAAATCGTGAAAGTAGCTCACAATGGTTAAGTGGTCTAGGAAGATAGGTTTCTGTATGTGAGTTATTTTGGCCATGGGACGATTCCACTTTGGAATGAAAATGTTTCCCTGGACTGGGAGCAAAAATTAGGGGTGTTCATAGGTCGGGGTGGGTCGGGTCGGCTGTTCCGGCCTAAATTGACCCAAAATTTTGGGACAAATGGGTTGGGTCGGGTCAGACTGGGTCATGGGTCGAACCAAATCGACTCATATCATATAAAAATAGATTTTTGTTTATAATTTAAAAAATAAAATATATTATTTTTAAATGTAATAATATTTAAATAATAAATAAAATTATGATTTATTTTTATATAATTT
>JAULKM010134770.1:0-18999 GCA_032355605.1 Rubia tinctorum
AGGTTTGCAAATGGTCGTTGAACGTCTTTGTGAATTACTAACTAAGAAGAAATGAATGTTGATCTTTGAATAGAGGTAATAACATTCCCCATATGCAATAAATGTAAATGAATGAGTGAATGAGTGAATGAGTGAATGAGTGAGTGAGTGAATGAGTGAATGAGTGAATGAGTGAATGAGTGAATGAGTCTATAAGTGGTTTGGAAGTGGAAATCAATTTACCCCAAGGCTTTGTTAATTATGATTTTACCATCTTTTTAGTAGTTTACTTTGATAGTTGTGTTGTCTTTCACTTCATAACTTAGAAAACCAACCAAAAACCCCCCTCTTTACATGCTTATATATATATATATCTATATTTATGTAGGCTTATATCCACTCCTATATGTATGAACCCTTATGAAAATTCCTCTTCTTTGTGGACGACCCCGGCTTGCCAAACTATCTATTTAGTTGTATTTAGTAAGCATATTGGGCGTAAAAATATTATCTTTGAGAGGTACGGCAACGACCTCCCACTCATCCAACCAAGGTGGGTAGATATTCACGTCTTTGATCTTGAGGAGAAAATGATGTACAGTATAATTGTATAAATACTGATCTCGGCCGGACATCCTTCGGAGTGCACGATCAGCGGGGCTATCATGTACTACAACCTTGTGTAGAAAAAGGTAGTTGACCCCGGGTACACAATCATCAAGGAGATGCACAAAGTGGCCCTCTCCCGGAAGAGTCGGGCACTCCCCTACGACAACGTCATCACCGCCATTCTGGAGAAGAAGAAGGTCCACATCAAATCAAAATCAAAGATCCAACCTAAGTACTACAATGCAAACTACTTCAGGAAGTAGCATTGGAATTGGGAGGAGGGAACGTGGATTGATCGTAACGTCCCCAAAGGAAATCTGGATGTACCTCCCACACCCGTGCCCGAGGCGACTCCATCGGCTTCCACAGCAGGGGATCTTGCCCCTACCAGTACTCTTGCCCCCGCGATCGGGTATGAAACTTCTTAAGTTTTATGGTTATTCCAAATTTTTATTGTTTAAACATAGAGCCTGGGGTATTCTCCTGAAGGACGTAACTGAGACCAAGGCTCTGGCGCAGCGCGCAGACAGCAACATGCATAATATTATGGAAGAATTGTCGGGGGTAAAGTCTATGATTGTCGATGCGATCGATACACCTGGGGATGAGAGGCCTATAGATGACGAGGATGGCTTCAAAACCACTGATGATGAAAAAGGTCTAGAACCGGTGATACCGAGTCTTCCACCAAAAAGTCGTAGGCTAAATATCAAGACAATGGAAATAGTTCATCAAAGGACGATGTTATCCCCCCTTGTTAACACCCCATTGATTGCTATGGACTTTAGTTTGTCGTACATGATGATGACTCTTTGTTTGGATTTTATTGGGATATTTTATCTTGTTTTTAGTTGTAATTTGATGGGATTTTTTGGATATTGTATGGTAGCATTATGTGTTTTGGGTTACCAAGCTTTAGTCTTACCAATTAAGTTTGATTAAATTTTGGACTAGCTGTTGTGAACTTGGAGTGGGACCTTTAGGTGGTACATTCCAAGTTATGGTTATATTGGTTAACTATTGTTGATTTATTAGGTATGATAGAGCAGTGCGACTTTGCACTTCTTTCGCACATATGTGTTGAGTTTACCAAAATGTTATCAACTAACCGCAATATCGCATGAATTAATTGATTTAATCGGATTTAGGCATTGGCTTGGACCGATGGGCATGTATGACATCATATGAGGGAACACGTGACATCACCCCCTAACGTCGAGAGGAATTCGATCCAACCTACCATTAGTGCAAAGTTGATAATCTCATGATTGACTATTACTGCTAGGTCGTACCCATATTGCCGATGTTGCACCTACATCGGTTATGCACTTCAAATTTGAAAAAATATTTACCACGGTTATCATAGAACCACGGTAAAAAATTAGTATTTATAAGAGATAAAAAATATTATTTACTTAAAACAAAGTAATAGAGGCAAAAGAACTTTTTACCTAGGTTATTTGACCTAAGCGAAAAAACCAAGGTAAAAGGGAAGAAGTAATAGGTCCAGTTTCTTATATTGCAGGCTGATAAAGTTTTTTAAAAAAAATTAAAGGTGCTGGGGAGTCACGGGTTGTGCCGGCAGGCAAGACTCGTGTAAGATGAAACGTCACGAGGCTATCACGTGGAACGACACGTGATATTGCCTCGTGCTAGCCTGCAAACAGGACAGAAATGCAAAATTTTGAAATTAAAATATTTTTTGCCAAACAAGCATTTTTAGCCCATTAATTCTGCAAGTATTTCACACCCTAAGCTTGTTGGTGTTAATGGCACTTCACCAAAACATAAACACCTTCCTCTAAAGTTTCTATTTTTGCCTAGACCAATACTATTCTTTTTCCCCACTCTCCTAAATAACCAATTTTTTGGTGATCCTTGATTCTCTGAAATAAATTTCAGAGTACCTTCTCCATCCATAAAGACTATTTAATCCACTACTAGTACTTAAAAAACACTCATTCTCACTTGACATTTGGAAGAACTTGAAAATTGAGCACTTTTCTCTAAAGGGAAAGCACACTTTACCTCTCCTTGTGTGGATTTTGAGGTCTTAGCCTTAAACTTTGGGTAAATCATTGAACCTTGTAATTACTTTCTTTCTTTAGCACGATTGTGTTGTGAGGGGAAGCATGCATGTCGAAATTTGTAGATGTTTTCAAGGAAGTATGTTGGTTTTATGAATGTTCTTGTGTTGGATCAAGTGCGAGGGAAGTATAAAATCTTTGTGTTGAGATGAGGTGATTTGTATTGTGTTGGTCGTTTAGGAAGAATGTTCTTGTTGAATGATCTTGATGCATATGATTGTATATTCTTGCCATTATCACTTTCTTCTTGTTATGATAGAATGGTCCTAAAGAGAAGTAGGCTGGAGAAAGGAATGACTTCCAATGATGAGAAAAGGAAGAAGTCAACTAAATTTGGGAGATAAGACCCGATGACCTCTCCTCCTCATAACCCCGCCTTTGTGGTGGAGGAGTTCATGGGTTTGACCAACATCGCCGGGGGTGCAAACCAGAGGTGGAGGTACTTAAATAGCCCAAAGAGAACCATTTTAGAGATGAAGTTTGCATGCAAGGAGACTTTGGGAGCTCTAGGTCTACTCGAGTCCATCACCTATTTTCTAGGTCGGATAGGCCTAGATGGTTTATTAAAGATGCACTCCAAGACTTATATAAGGTGAACTTTGGAGTTTTTGGCGACCTTAGAGCAAGCAACAAACAATGATGGGAGGAGGATCATCCATTTCTACTTGGATGATAAGGAATACACGATGACACCTCGAGAGATCGCCCGAGCTTTTGGGTGAAAATATGGGAAGGAAGTTCCAAGGACTCACAGACAAGGATTACCTTTCTCATTGGGCAGCTTTTGGAGGAACCTCACGGGCAATGAGAGGATCCACTTCGCCAAGAGTACCACAATAGTCAGCCCGGTTTTGCGGTACATGCATCGGCTCCTGTAAAAAATAGGGGCATGTGTCTACTAAGGTTTAAGTTTGGATAGTTTTATTTTCATTTCTCCGAGTTAATCCTAAGAGTAAGTAGAGAAAGAAGAATCTCTAATAATTTGTGGTGGTCCAAGTTTAGTTCATCACATATACAAGTTCTTGCAAGAGAAAACTCTAATCACTCCCCTCTAATGCCTCATGTCTCATAAATTCTTCCATTTGAAGGCCCCGTTACTTTAAAATTTCAGGAGTGCTGAACTAATCATCCTACTTTTTTTAAATTAATGGAAGATTCATAGAAGGTTAATAATTCCGAATCAAGAATGAGGAAGTTAATCTTTGAAGCAGATATCCAAAACAATGAAAATGAAGATACTCTAATTTCATATAGTAATTCAAATGCTAAATTAAAATTGGCTATCTCTAACGAAGAAACTTTTTGGAGACAAAAATCCAATGTAAAATGGCTAAAATAAGGTGATGCTAATACTAATTTTTTTCATCAATCAGTAAAAGGCAAACGTAAAAGGCAAATAATTGCATCAATCAAAAACAAAGAAAGGATTTGGAGTCATGTTCTAGAGAAAATGGGTCAAGAAGCCATTAATTATTATTTTCAGTTACTAACTGGGGAAAACACGGACCCTTTAGGTATCAATACATCATGGTTGTTAGAAAAAATTCCAAAATCAGTAACTCCAAATATGAATTCTCAATTTTTGAGACAAGCATCTATGGAGGAACTGACAGAAATAATTAAATCTATAGATAGCCACTCTGCCCCTGGGTCAGATGGCTACTCGGAAATTTTATATAAAAAATGTTGACATATAATCAAAGATGATGTTTTACCACCAGTTTATGATTTCTTTAATGGGATTGAAATTCCCAAAGCTATATCCCTTTCTTTAATCATTCTTATTCCTAAAAAGGATGCTTGTTCAAATTTTAAGAACTACAGACCTATAAGGTCATGTAATTTCATTAACAAAATCTTTTCAAAAATAATCTCAACAAGATTGAAACCAATCCTAAATGACATAATCAGTCCAAAACAATCAGATTTTGTAGTTGGAAGGGAAATTGCAGATAATGTTCTTTTGCTTCAAGAACTTGCCAATTTTCTACATTCCAAAACAGAAAGATATAATATGATCCTAACAGGGGATATGATGAAAGCATTTGATAGGGTTTCATGTCCTTTGATTGCTAGCACTCTTATTCAAATGGGATTTGATTATACCTTTGTTAACTTAATCATTCATAATCTAAGATCTGCCTACTTTTCCATTTTGATTGATGGGAAATCAATTCCAAATAACCATAAAAACTCGAAAACATGGTTACGAATTAAATAAATTAACAACATTGCTATGGAAAACACTAAAATCAAACTTGGTAAAGGTGATGTTTCTTTCTGGCGTTCAGATTGGAATGAGGCAGGTCCCCTAATAGACAAATGAGATGACAGCTTCACTACGCCATTGCCTTAGTTGTCTGTTTCTAAGTTTGTTCAAAATAAAGCAATCCTAATCCAACAAATCAGGCCTCATCTTCCAAATTATATAAATCTAGAAAAGGAAATCAAGTTATTTCCTGATTATGAAAGCACAATGGTTTGGAACCTAACTCAAAATGGAGAGTTCACATTAAAATATGCATATCAATTAGTTAGAGTTAAGAAACCAATAGTTCCTTCATTTAAACATCTCGGGTCTTCAATCTTACATAAACAATGAAGTTAATGAACTGGAAACTACTTAATAGATTGCTAGCCTTCCCAGATGTTACGAAAGACTTTGGTTTTAATATGCCTTCACAATGTTGTTTTTGCTTCAACCCTGAAGAAAACATACACCACAACTTTAATAGTTGCTCTGAAATTAAAAAGCTTTGGGATCAGATTTATTCTCGGTTTAATATGAATAATCTGAGCTTTCACTACCTGTGGGATAGATATTATATTTACTGGAACTTTCCTGACTGTCATGCAACTATACTTGTACTTATCAGGATCATTCCTTGTATTGTGATATGGTTTATTTGGTGTGCTAGATGTAAACATCATTTTGAAGGAACCAAACCAAATCAAAATATGTTTTTTACACTGATTTTGATGCAAATAAATGATATCATTCTGGTACATAACTTGAACATTAAATGGGATTTGACTGGTACAGAGCCAAGATTAGTTGCTGATACCACTTTCAAAAAAAAGGAAAAAGTTTTGCTTGTTAGTTGGAACTTGCCTGAGCTGTTTAAATTAAACATAGGTGACTCTTTTGTGAATGATGGTAGTGCAGGTGTGAGCTGTATTATTAGGAATCAAACTTGATACACTATTTCTGATGTTGCTAAACAGGTCCATGCAGTTTCCCCAATTCAGGCAGAAGCTTTGGCTCTTCTTCATGGCATAGATTTGGTAAGAACACATAACATCAATAAGCTGGAGATTGAATCAGTTTCCCTAATCCTAGTGAAAATAATCACAAGACAATTTAAAGTGCCATGGACATGCTCAGATCATATTAGAGACATGTGGGAGAAGTTAAGACATTTCGAGTTCAATATTTAACATATATACAGGGAAGCCAACTCGGTTGCTTATTCTCTTGCCATACTTGCTTCAATCTAGGCCCGTCAAATTGGTTAATTGGATAAACCCATTATCCAAACCCAATTAACCATTATCCAATGGATCATTATCCAATTAACCCATTTATTAATGGGTCTTAATGAGTTGGATCATATTGGGCTAAGTCATTAATGGATAACCCATTTAATAACTCATATGACCCAATGGGTTAAATATATTATCCAATAAGTCATTATCCAATGGGTCATTATGTAATTAACTCAATAAGTTATCATTCAACATTTTCTTCCTTTGTCCCGCGAGTTAGTCGATTTGGGTTTCAACCTTGAGTTTTAGGGACGAGTTCTGAGTTAGGGGTAGTCATATTTAGAACTTTTAAAATGGGTTATCAGGTCGTGTTCCAAGCCTGAGGTGTCGAGTCGGTTTGAGGTCGAAAAACCATTAGTTTCAGCCCGGCTCATTTAAAATATCTCGAGTTCGATTGAACCTCTTAAATCTCAGTTCGAGTGAAACTAATTTGGCTCGATTTCGTGTTAGAGTTTGATCAATTCTGTAAAGTCTTGACTCGAACTCGTGTTTGAGCTCAACTCGTTCTGTGATAAATTTTTTAAAATTATTTTAACATACATAATAATATATTATATTTAATAAATATATAAAAATTATGTTGGCTCGATAATCTCAACGAAGTCAACGAATAGTATTAGATGAGCTCAGTTTCGAATACTATTCGATCTCGCCTCGAGTTTGGCCAAATTGAAATCGAGCTCAGGTGATTTAAAATATCTTAAACTAGAGACAAATTAGAACAACTCATAATTCAAGCTCGGATGTTCTAAAATATCTTAATTTTGATCTCAACTCGATTTTGATCAAGCTTGTAAATTTTTAGGTTGAGCTCGAGTTTGAATGAAATTAATTTGGTTCAAGCTCGAATAGATTAGTGATGTAAATGAGTCGAGGCAAACTCGAAGAACCCTCAATGCAAACTTAAACTCAACTTGAGTTTGATCGAGCCAGTAAATTTTTGACTCGAAGTCAAATTTGAATGAAATTAATTTTTCTTGATTTCTAACTAGAATCATGATTAAATATATTTTTATTTTTTAGGTACATGATAAATATTATAAATAATAAATATATTATATTGGCTCGAAGATATTTACGAACAATATTAGTGAGCTCGAGCTCGAATACTATAAAAGCTTGGCTCGAGCTCAGTTAAATCATATTCGAGTCAAGTTTTGACCGAATTGTTCGCGAATAGTTCAGTTCGTTTACACCGCTACCCATGTTTTACAGCTCGATTCGTTTACAACCCAACAAAATGACTTTAATCCAATGGGTCATTTAGTTTTGACCCAACAGGTCCCTTTGTTTTGACCCAACGGGTCATTTATCAGTTTACCCAATTTACTGAAATTTTAAACCAACTTATACAAAAATTATTGTCATATTATAAGAAATTATCCACGGGTCAACCGTTAACCAACCTAACCCGACCCAATCCAAAATTATCCAACGGGTAACCTGTTATCCAACTCAACTCAACCCAATAATTACAACCCATTTATATCAATTAACCCAGTGAGTCATTATCCAATAAGTCTTATCCAATAAGTGAAAATAGTAAATGGATAACGGTTATCCATCGGGTGACCCGACCCGTTTGACGGGCCTGCCAGCCACCACATCACCACCTTTGCCACCACCTCCACCACCAAATCATCACCTCCACCACCCTTGCAAAACCACCCCAACGCTTAGCTCCACTTTCGGCGATCCGCCGCTCCTCCACACAGGCCAGATCCAACTCTGTCGCTCCGCTTTACCCGCTGCTCACCTCATCCCCTCTGCTCGCGCTAGGGTTTCCTCCCCCCACCTCCAACGATCCACCTTCCGCCCCCCACCTCCCGCGATCTGCTAGGGTTTTCGCCGCCTTTCCCCCAGTTCTCTCATCCCCTCCGCGAGCTCTCTGCCGCTACCACTTGCAGATCTGAATCGAGAGGCAGAATGGGAAGAACGGTGGCGCAGTTCAAGAACGGCGCGGCTATGGGAAGAAGTATGATGCAAAGGTAAAATTGTAATCCGCCACCGCCGCTTAATGTTACTAATCATACTCTGCTGATTAAGTGTCATCTAAGGAATTAAGTGATGATTAAATGACTGGATCAGGCCGCTGAATGAAGAAGTGTGGTGCAGAGGCGGCGCAGTGAAAAAGGGAGAGGGAGAATATGTTTTAAATCGTTTTTCTTTTTTTAGGAGGGTTAATCTTGTCATTTTGACAAAATTCATCCAATTCCGGAGTTGACTATTGAAGTAAATGACTCTCAGGGTTATATTGGTACATACATCATAAAGTTAGGGTTATTTTGACACTTTCTCATTTTACAGGGTTATATTGGCACTTTCAGCATAAAGTCAGAGTTATTTTGGCACTTTACTCTTTAAGTTTATTGGGTCCATGTTCAGGTTTGAGTTTAGATTTTAAAAATGAATATGAGTCCAAATCTAAAATATTAAATATTGATCCAACCCAAACTTGCAGACCCATATAACCTTAATTATATGTACAATTTTGTCATAATATTTAAGTCACTTTCATATTCCTTATTTATTTTTACTTTCAGTTCAAAAAATATTATAGATTGTATTTTTTCTTGAAAAATCAACTCAGGTGTATATTGAATTTGAATTATTTGTAATTAACATAACATGTGATTTATTTAGTGGGAAAAATTAGGATGTTAGACCCATTTAGAACCTATTCCAGACCTAGGAACCGTCAGACCCCTCCGGTATGGGTATAAGATTTTCATACCATACGGGTTCATATCGAGTCCTAGTCTAAATAAGTTTTTTAAGGTCAGGCATGGGTCTTATTAGATACGACTTAGATCCGACCTATTACCATTCCTACCTCTCATCCTCTAGTAATGATTCCCTTTCCATTTTGGGATTTTTTTTAACTCCTTCCTTTTTTCGTAAATCCTTTTTATCAACAGAATTTACCTTAGTGAAATCTCTATCATTCATTACAACTTCTAAAAACTATTGTGGCATCTTAAAGTGAGTCAAATATAGAGGGCTATAATAATAAAACTGCCATTATATTTAAAGTAACTTAATACAAAAGTCTAATTTTACACTGCCTAAATATTAAACGGGTCATTTTATAGTTAGTATAACTAATAGGATAACTTTACATTTGTTTATAGAATTTGTCTCTTAAAAGAAGGTATTTCCATAAGTTATGCAAAGACTACAGTTTAAACTGCATATTAGAAGAAATCAAGATAAAATTTTAGGCTTGCATTAGTCGACTCATAAACTTATAACTACTACATGTTGCATAATAAATTTCTAATATTGCAATTAAAACCAATTACCTTTCTATAATTCTAATTCAGTCCCATCTTTCCATATGCCTATGGAAATGTGGTATTTTCCAAGACTTTATATTTACTGTAACGAAACCTCTATAAATTTAATAAACTTTTATAATATATCTCAAGATATAAATAATTATAACATGGCCCTCAAAGTTAACAGAATGAGGTTTTTCATGATTGGTTTAACCGTTAGACAGTCTAACAAAAGACTTTCTCAACTATATGTTCATATAATAAAACTTTGATCTCTCCGTTCCAATCAAATCTACACATAATCTCTTTTTTCAGTCAAAGTTGTTGAACTTTTACCATATATTTGAATAGATATATGAACATTTACACTGTCGTTTGAGATATTGTTGGATTCGTCGTAACATTTAGTTTTTAAATATTAACTTTTTATGTGTCATACGTAATTGCATATATTTACAGTCAAACATGTTTATTGGAGACGTGAAAAATATTATGTGCAAGTTTAGCAGGGCAGAGGGAGTAATATTATACATTAAAATAATGAATGAGCATCGCATGTCATACCGCGTGGCGATTAGAACAATCATGATAAATCTCAATCCGTTAATTTTAAGATCAAATCATAATTATTTATATTTTGAAATATATTTTATAATATTTTTAAAACTAGAAAATTCTCATTGCAATTAATGAAAACAAACATCAAATCATCACATCGATTATCTTAGTTATGAAATAATAATGTTAAATAGTTAGAAGGTATAAAATATAAATTAATATGGTGATCCATCCAAGTAAAGTGTTTGTTGTTCCCCGCAAAGTATTGTCTCCTGCAAAACAGATCCCGAAAGTGATTCCGGAGAAAAGGCTTTGACGATCAAGTTAGTCTCTTCCTTAGAGAATTAGAATTTCTCAGTATAGCTTTACATACTTTCTTCAGTGCTATTCTCTCTCTATTTATAAATATCTGCAATCGTGATTTTGTATTGATCGCGTCTGAGATTGTGGGTTGCATCATGATTCCTATAATATACGTTCATGGTTAACCCACCAGACGTGGTTGGCCTAGTCTCAGACAAGGCTCCGCCTTTTTCGGTTCGTCAATGATGTGGTCATTGGACTTGACGATTGAGTATTGGACTGGGGCTAAAGGCCAGTGACCTCTAGATTGTGGGTCGAGTATACACCATAAGCCCCCCTAGCCATGAAGTCTAGTGATTACGTAGCAATGACTTTATACTTTTGCAGTATTATTCGAACTGTTATTTTACGAACTCCTAAAGCTATAACAACATGTTTGCTTGTAATATAGCTAACATTGTCTTTGCGAATTATTAGTTGCTTCTTGGCTAGAAATACTGTGTTGTTCGTGTTCTTGCTCTTGAAATTTTAATTTCAAATTCCGTTATACTTGTAACTAATTTAGTCGTTTGAGATTTTGCGAGATTCATTCCTCCTTATTCGTTGTATTGTTCCGAAATTCTTTCTCACGTCGTTGTATCTTCCCCTTTATAAATGCTTCAATTTTGATGATTTGATTTTGTCAGTATTTAGTGTATTACGTGTACTTATTTCCCATCGGCTTCTCATATTCCTAAAAAGGTGAGTTTTTTTTTTGCAGACAGTAATCATTACCTTCCTTGTCCAATTTGACTTCTCCTAACTTTTTAATTTGGTAAATTAATTTCCTAACCCATTTGCCTTCTTCATCTTCATTTTCTTTCCTTTTTATTGCTCCAATTCTTCGTCGGTATTCATCAAACTGTAAGTTTCTCTCTTTTTCCGACCATCCTTTGTAGAGCGACACTTACTTGTGTGTTTTTGCCTTCTTGCTGTTGTAGTAGCTTTATTCTGAACCCTAATCTAGGGATTTTCCAATTAAATTTCTTTTTATCCATTTTTCTTCGGGTATACTCTGTTTATTTTATCTTTGACTTTTGCAGGAATTTCCCCCTTTTTGCTCTCTGTAACTTTCAATTGATTAGTTTTTATCTGGATCTTAGGATTTCTCACTGGTTCAATGTCTACCTATAACATTGCCGAGCCATCCGTAAAAGAAGTTACTGCTGACAATATCAATTCCAGGGAGGATTCCAACCATCCTATCGGTTTCTCTGCCGTTAGCAGTACAATTTTTTTATCACTTAGAAAGTCTTAAGGAAACTATCATTTTTCTCTCTTCGTATGAACTTAGGGCCCTCGAGGCTTCTGAAAGTGTTCGCACACCTCTCTCTGGTTTTATCTCCTATTATTTAGGCTACCTTAGGTTTGGGTTAGCTTTTCCTTTACCTCAACATGTTCTAGACTTACTTTCCCATTACTGGGTCACATTATCTCAGCTTCATCCTAAAGTTGTTTCAATTTTTTTCGTCTTCTACCATCTGTGCGAAGCGGCTAAAGTGTTTTTTCCATTGATTTGTTTTATAGCCTTTATCAACTTCGCAAGGTGAAGAACTCGTCTGGTGAATTCACCCTTTACCCCAGTTATTCCATCAGCTAAGTTCGTTAGTGGATTCCGTAATAACTGTGGGGTGTGGCGTAAAAAGTTTTTATTTCTTAAACCTGGTAATGAGAATCAACAACCTTTTCCAGTTTGGAATTCCAAAGTTCCTAAATCAAAACATCCTAATGTTGGGGCTCACCTTAATGCTAAGTCCGAGGTTGTTTTGAAACTCAGCGAACATTCGATGTTTCTTCGCAATGCTGATACTATGAGTGAAGGTGTTTGCTTGTCACTATTTTATTGTTTTTTCTTCTTTTTTTAAAGGTCTTTTCTTGTCCTATTTATTTTCTCCTGCTATTCTTATTGTCTTTTTGTTTCCTGGGGCTCTTTTGACTTTCTTGGTCAAATTGCAAATATGGATTTAACGAAGCGTCCAATTGATAAAAACTTTTTTCTCCAATGATAAAGATGAATAGCCTGAAGAGATGGTCGTTAAACCCCATGAAAACATTTCTACGATTGTTTTTTCAGGCAAAGATGGCTCCCAGCTGCAAACTTTTGAGGCTACAACTAAAGAAGGTACGGAAATCGTTTCACGGGATACTCATGATACTTCTAGCATAAGGAAACATAAGGAGGAAACAGGTGGATTCTCTCACACTTTAGAGCGTCCTCAGAAGAAAGTGCGCATTAGTCATTCTCACTCCAAGCCCCCACTGTGAAGCCATAACTTTATGGTGGAAGGAACAATTCCTGTTGTTGTATCCAAACTGTCTCTTCATGAGACAATGGTTGTGGTATGTTTTTATATTTTATATTTTTATCTTTAAGGTTTTATGTATGCTTTAATTTTGACTTCCTTATTGTGGTATCTAACCTCCATACTTTCTTGTATATTTTAAAAAATTAGGTTAGTAAGAGTCTGCAGCACGTCTGCGAACGAGTTTCTGAGTTCGCTAAAGGAGACAGTTAGCTCCTGGAGAAATGGCAGGCGACTGAGGAAAAGTGTACTACATTGAATGCCTCTGTTAAGGCTGCTGAAAAACTTGCACAATCAGCTCATGCTCGTACTCTGGCTACTAAGAAGGAAGCAGATAGGTTGCAGTTTGAGCTGGAGGAGATGCGGACTAATGGTCCTGCTTTGCCTTTGTACCCTCAGGTCCTCGTTGACCGGCTAGTGAAGGCAAAGTCCTTTTACACTTTATTTGAGAAATCTCTGCTTCTACTTGCAAGATTAGGTATGTCGAGGTTATGGTTGGGCTATGGAGATCGAACCCCACCGCGAAGGTTTATAATTAGCCTAAACTGGCTAAAGCGGAGAAGGTGCTCGAGCAACTGAAGGCTAATCTTAACGTAGGGTTCCTCCGCAGCATTTATGATGGTGGTCACCCTTATGCGTTACTATCTCACCTTGTCAGTCTGTCATCTTCCTTCAGTGACTGAATTGAAGAAGTGCGAGGTTTATTACTTCAAGGATCTTCCTTTCGGTTGCCAGCATTCTGATGCTGTTGTTAACCCTGATGTGAACACAACTGTTGAGGCCAATGCGAACACTGAGGGCGATGCGAGCACTGAGGTTCCTGCCTAGGATGCGAGCAAGGATGAAGTCGCTGCCCTTGTTCAGACTTCACTTGTTCCTCCTTCTGATGTTAGTGGATCTTAGTACCATTGAATTTTATTTGTAATTGATCAAAATATGTTGATTTATGTCTGTACTATTCGTACAATTATGGCCATTAGCTATGAATCACGCTTAAAATTTTGTCGAGTTCTCATTTTATTTATTCATATGCAGGATTTTGATATTTTGGTTGATCAAAAGTTTATGAAACGCTTCGAATATTCGGGCTCTAATGTCCGTTTTCATTATCACTCTGGGTATATGCCATCTTCCTTTTGTCCCATTGAGCTGGGCGAGGCGAGTTAATCCTTATCCGCAGAATATTTCACGATTATTTAAGCTAATTGTTTTTCTAATTTAGAACATATTCCCCTGTGGCGTGGATGGCAACTTCCTTCCTCTTCCCCCTCTTCAACTTCTTTTGCAACCTGCCCATGTAGGAAGTTTGTACCCGAAGGCTATAATATTGAATCTTTGGGTAAGGATATAGTTCGTAGCTTGGCTAATCTCGAATCTGTTGGTGTGTATTCATTTGCTCCATCTTCCTCCCTGTGGTTATGAGTGGGAAGTATGTTTGGATATTTTCCTGAGGTATATGTTACTTGGTATCCATGATCTTGAAGGTTGATGGAATATGAATTTAAGGATACTCAAGATTCCATCCACGATCTGAAAGATTTTTGTACTGAACAGAAATTTTTTATTCAGTGCCAGCAACTGAGCATGGTCAGAATGCTTCGTCGGCAGGAGAATGCTAAGAATTTTACTTCCAGCAAGGCTAGTGAAGCTCATCAAAAGACTCTGATAATTGATAAATAGTGTTCTAGCATTGACGATCTACTGGAGCTATTGAAGAAAAAGCATAATGAGTGTGATCATTTCTCTTCTTTAGCAGCCGGGTGGCAAAGTAAATTTAACGAACAATTTTCTATGAACACTCGGCTTTGTAGTGAGAATGAAAAGCTTTGTGCTGAGTGTATTTGTATCGACCCATGTGTTCATCAGCTTGAATAGGCTTGCATTGAATACAAAGACCAACTTCAAGCATTTCCGCCCTCATCTCGTCGGTCTACTGGTCGTGAAGACCTAACGATGAGTATCGTCGGGCAGAGGATTAACTTGTTAGAAGCTGTTAGGTCTCAAATTCGCTTAGTTGAAGAGGAGGTGACAAATTTGAAGGCTACGAATAAGGATTATCAAGATACTATTAAAGTTATGAGTGCAGCTTGATCGTGAGGAATTTGTCCCTATAACTGACTTTAGGGTTTACTATGCTAAGCATCGTGATCATATGGAACGAAGGGGTTTTACTCAGTATCCCGCCTATTTATACATGAAATGACATTATGAAAAGATGGTAGAAGATGAACACGAGGCTGAACGATGATGTCGTGAAGCTGAGCAGTCTCATCATGAAGCTGAGCCACCTTGTCGCCATGTCGGTTCTTCATCCTTTGGATCGTCCCACTCATCTAGGCGTCGATAGTTTGTTTTTGAACAAGTTCGGAGTAGTACTTCATACTAGTATTTTGTAATCTGGTTTTTGTTACTATATCTGAACACAACGTGTTATGCTTTTTACATTTCCTTCTGTTCGCTTACTTATGCATAGTTTGTTTTTGAACAAGTTCGGAGTAGTACTTCATACTAGTATTTTGTAATATGGTTTTTGTTACCATATCTGAACACAACGTTTTATGCTTTTTACATTTCCTTCTGTTCGCTTACTTATGCATTTGCCACTGTCGTGTTTTAATTTTTAAATTGTATAATTTATATTGATGGCACGTTTATCTTTTTTGAAAGATCTATAGCTTGCAACATTAAGAATTTTTATTTTGCAAGCTTGCAAGATCTATTGCTTTCTTATGCCGCGGTTGTAAGCACATATGCTAATTTTGAAAGATCTATAGATTGCTTAGTTGAGTTTGCAAAGTTCTAAGATCTATAGCTCAGAAATTTGGGAATTTGGGAATTTGTATCATGTGAAGTACAAGATCTATTGCTTGTTTTGTTCGCTGTTTTGTAGGCATGTATTCCTTTGTGCAAGATCTATAGCTTGCGAAAGTAGGATTGTGACATTGTAAGATGTAAAGCTTGCAACATCGAAAAGTTGTAAGTTTCTTGTTCGCTTTTAGAGAAGCTCAACTATTGCGATTTTCCATAGTTGGGTATTATTCAGAGAATGTAAATGAAGATAATGAAAAGTATATTTCCCCCAAAGATGCATTTTTTATATTTAACATGTGTTAGCTTTGAAACGAAAACAAGGATGCGAACAACACCAATGATCATCTTATGGCCTCTATACATTTGGGTTTTCTCTATCCTCCTCTTTGGATGTTAAACACAAAACTTTCTAAGATTGATCACATGTCAAGTGTTGGTGATGCTAATTCCATCCAATCTCACTAGCTCGTAACAGTTGGAACGGTGCGCTTTTGCTATCTTGTACGGGACTTCCCATTTTGGACTTAGTTTTCCTTTTTCTTCCGCTAGTCTCGCTTCATTCTTTTGCAGTACAAAGTCGCCGATTTGGAATTGTGTATTTTTTTACCTTCTGATTGTATGCTCTAGTCATATTTTCCTTATACTTCGCCTTTGTGATCGCTGCTCGCTGACTCTTTTCTTCAAGTTCATCAAGGTCTAGTCTCATCATTTCAGGATTATCGTCATCTTTATACACCTGTACCTGAAGGCTCGAATTCTCAAATTCTACCGGTATTAATGCCTCGTGACCATAGAATAAACTATATGGTGTTTCTTCTGTTGGTTGTCGAACAGTTATTCTATACAACCACAGGATATTAGCTACTCGGCCACCCAACCAGTTTGCTTCCCTTCCAATCTTTTTTGTATCCCCTGAACTATAGTCATGTTGGTGACTTCCACTTATCCATTGGCTTGGGGATGAGCAACAGAGGTGAACTTCTATGTAATCCCTAACTTCGAGCACCATTTAGTAAAGACTCCGCTAGTGAATTGTGTGCAATTATCCGTGACAATAGTTTGTAGCACCCCGAAGCAACAAACTATGTTCTACCAAACAAACTTTCTTGTTACCTCTAATGTTACTCTTCCCGGCATATTTGCTTCCACCCACTTGGTGAAGTAGTTAATTGCCACAATCAGGAATCTCACACTTCCATCACCCTTTGGGAAAGGTTCAACCCAATCAATTCCCTATTTATCGAATGGTCATTCCCATAAACTCCTTTCAAGCCTTCATGTGATTTATGCAATATTGGGGCATTAATCTGGGAACTTCTACACTTAAGCACAAAGTTATATGCATCGTTGAACATATTTGGAAAATAGTATCCTGTCTTTTTATCTTCTTCGCAAATGTTCGGGACCCCAGATGCATTCCACATAGACCTTTGGGTACTTCCTTCACGATTTTTTCTGCTTGCAATGGACATATGCATTTTATCCATGGAGATATGAAAGCTTTTTTTGCACGGGACTCCTCCTTCCTAAACGTAATTATGGGATCATAGTTCCAACTTTTTGGCTTGCACCTTATCTGCTGGAAACTTCCCCCTTGCGAAGTAATCAATCAATGGCGTCATCCACTTCTCTTCTTCCGTTTGAACTGTTGAAATAGTTGTTATCTCGGTACTTCTGACTGTAATGACTTCCACTTTTACATCCTTATATCTAACCAATGAATCAAAACTAGCTATTGCTAGCTTACTCAAAGCATCCGCCTTTGTATTTTCACTTCTCGACACATGCTAGATATCAAAGTATTTGAGTTGAGCGATAAGTTGACGAGATCTCCTTAAATACTTTTCCAGTTGTTCTTCCCGAACTTCGTAGTTTCCTCTGACCTATTGTATTACTATCTGTGAATCGATAAAGCTTCGAACACTTTTAACCTTCATCCTTATTGTAAGGTCTAAGCCCCATATTAATGCCTCATATTTCGCTTCGTTGTTGGTGAGTGGAAAGTCGAAACAAAGTGAATATATGTGCTCCCCTCCTTCTGGGTTGACTAAAAGTAGTCCTACACCACATTCTTCCTTGATATATGCTCCATCCACGAACAATTTCCATGCGATATCCACCCACTTGGATTTATCTTTGCTGACTCCAAGGTTCTGTTGGCCCTTCATGTCTTGTGCATCTTCGCTCGTCATCTTTGCGATGAATTCTACTAAGGCTTGTGCCTTGATTGTGGTTCGTGGTTGGAACTTGATTTCATATTGCCCCAACTCGAGAGCCCACTTGGTTATTCTACCTGATGCTTCAGGTTTGGCGAGAATGTTCTTGACTGGGTGATCAGTGTAGACAACTATCCCATTACTCTGGAAGTAGGTTCGCAAGCTACTTATTAAGTATATTAAGGCTAGGATTAATCTCTCAGCCGACATGTATGCTCTCTTTGCACTTTACAGTATTTTACTAATGTAGTATACTAGTATATGTTTTTGGCCTTCTTTCCGTACTAAAACCGAACTGACTGCATTCTTTGAGACTGTCAAGTATAGAAATAAGGTTTCTTCTGGGATTGGTGAATTCAATGTGGGCAGCGCCTAGAGCTGTTCCTTCAAAGAATCGTATGCTTTTTGGCTCTCTTTGTTCTAGCTAAACTTTTTTACTTTCTTCTAGACTTCTGCTCTTGAAATGAATCTACTGATAGCTTCCAAGGATCCCATTAATATTTATACTTTCTTGACTGTTCGTGGTCGAGAAAGATCAATTATAGCTTGTATTTTCTTGAGATTGGCCTGGATTCCCTTAAAAGATACCCTATATCCTAAGAATTTCTCTACACCTACTCCAATTATGCACTTCTTAGGATTAAGTTTCATGCCTACCTTTCTCAGTGTGTTTAATATCTCATTCAAGTCCTCTGCGAAGCTGCATATGTTCTTACTCTTAACAAACATATCATTAACATATGCATTCAAATTTCTCCCTATTTGATTGTGAAATGAGTTGTCAATCACAGTCTAATATGTTGCTCCTGCATTTTTTAAGTCCAAGCGGCATTTTCACATAACAAAATATTCTGAAGCTTGTTATGAACATCATCTTCTCTACATCTTCAAGATTCATCAGCATTTGGTGGTATCCTTTATATGCATCCAAAAAGTCTAGGACTTCGTACCCTACCGTCACTTCGAATAACTGATCGATCTTAAGCAAATGATAACAATCCTTTGGGAATGTCTTGTTTAAATCAAGGAAGTCTATGCACATTCTCCATCCTGTGTCCGCCTTTTCACCATCAATGGGCTCACTAGCCACTTCATATAGGTTACCTCCCTCAGTATACCAGCTTGAAGCAAAGATGTGACTTCTTCATCAATTGCTTTATGCCTATCACTAGAAAAAAATTGTTACTTCTGTTTGACTAGTTTAATTGAATCACTAATGTTCCAGTAATGGGTAGTGATTTTGGGCTTCGCTCTGGGGGGGGGGGGCGCG